>JAMPIV010021641.1:0-50615 GCA_024509875.1 Oreohelix idahoensis
TGTTAGGGAAGTGGGGGGGTTATGAGTTAGTTGTGGGGTAGGGGGAGATTGGTGGTGATGAATATTGGGGGGGTGTTATGAAGAAATGAAGAGAAGGATTGATGTTATATGGTGTTGTGTGGATAAGAATGTGAGTTATATTATTGTGGGGGATATGATTTTTGTTATTATTAATTTGATTATTGTGTTTTTGGAATGTTGGTGGTATAGTATGATTGTGTTGTTTACTTTTTTTTATGAATGTTTAATTTGTTTACTGTGAGAAGGAGAGTGTTTTGGTAAAATTAATTTTTATTGTATGGATTTGTGGGATGGGGTTTTTTTGTTTAATTTGGTGGGGGGGGTGGAATGTTGGGGTTGTTTAATGTGGGTGGGTAAATCAGGAGGTATTTTGGGGGAATAGTTTTGTATGTGGGTTGGGTATGGTAAGTAATGTTGGTTATGGTTGGTTGAATGTGGGTTTAAGGGTGTATGGTGGGTTGAGATGTTGGGTTATAGAGTATGGGATAATTATTGTATTAATGGGGGTTTTTTGAGATGGGGGTGTGAATGAATTGATTGGGGAGGGGAAGAAGGTATTTTTTGAGAAGAGTGGGGGGAAGTATTATGATTTTTTTTTTGTTTTTTTATTTTTTTTTTTTTTTTTTTTTTTGGTTTTTTTTTTTTTTTTTTTTTTTTTTTTTTTTTTGTTTTTTTTTTTTTTTTTATTTATATTTTTGTTTTTTTTTATTTGTTTGGTTTTTTATTTTTTGTTTTTTTTTGTGTGGGAGGATGGGTTTGGGTAGTTATGGGGGGGATTTATGGGGGGGGGGTAGTTATGATTTATGTTAGTATGATATTTAAGGTTTGTATGATTTAGTTATATAGTTTAAATTAAAAAAAAAAGTATATATTAAAAAATGGAAGTTTTGGAGAATTGTTATTTAAAATTGTTTTAAGATTATAGGAGATATTTATTAAAATTGTTATGAATATGTATAAGTATTTAAGGAAATGTAGGTTAAGATGATGAGATATATAGAAATAAATTGATTGTGAATAAGTTATGATTTATTTATAATTGATTTGAAGATTGGTATTTATTAATGGATTTGAATAGTTGTTATTGTGTTAAATTGAGTGAAGATGTAGGATATTGGTATAGTGTTATGAATTTTGATTTATTAAGGGGGGGTTATGGGGGTAAGGTGGGGTTAAATTTATTGATTATGTTAGGGGATAATTATATTATTTTATTTGAGGTTGTGAAGATTGTTAATGATTAATAAATGTGTGTTGAAGATTATATTTTTAGTTGTTATTGGTTTGAGAATATTTGTTAATATTTATATATTGTTTTGACAATTTGTGATGATTTATGGTTTATTTGTTGTGAGATTAGAAATGTTTTTGTTATTTTTTCAATTAACGTATATTTATTGTAAATTTGAGTTTGAAAGAATAAGGTATGGTTATGTAAATTAGATTTGAAATATTATGGTGATATATTACAACTTATTTGCCTCATTTGCGATAATATAGTTTAATTGTCATTTAAGCAAGGGAGTAGAGATCATATGGAAGGTAGTGTTACACAGCGTGCTTCATCGAAAGGCACAAATGACACGGAGTACAAGCATTTGTAGGTCGATTGGCCTGACACTGCGGTACGATTCATTGTATAGTAGGGAATAGTGGGGCACCGATGAGAGACGAATAGTTTCAAGATTACCTGGGAGTTTGGTGTGTATGTGAGGTGATGGTAGTGGTTGACGGTTAGTGAGGTATGCGGTAGCGAGTTGTAAAAGAGTTGAGGTTGCGGTAACAGGGTATAGTTGACACAATTATAGGTTGTAGATTGTTAACATGTGAGAGTCGTTATTCTGTAAGTTTGATTTGTGAATTTGCAGGTTGTGTGTAAGGTAGATTTGTATGTTTGGATTGTTGGCTAGGTTATTATGAGGTAATGTGGTACAGTGAGAGATATATGAGTGTCTGGCAACGATAGTAGAACGGAGCGTAATTCACTTAGAGTTGGGGGAGGTTTTGGACACAGTGCAGTCGTAATGTGGTAGGTGGTTGAGGTCGTGTATTGTGTTCAGGATTGGATCGGGTATGTTAGGAGGATTGGACAGACAATATGAAGTCTTCTGTTGCGGCCTGGGTTGATTAAGGGATGTTAAGTAATTTTGTTTGGTTGATGTGAGACCATTACACTGGTGATTTAGGGGTTTATGGGTAGGTCTGTGTAAGTGTATTAGAAAGAGGATTGTTTTTTATGAGAGGGGCGTGGAAATGTAGTAAGATTAGGGGGGTGATAAGTATAAGTTTGTATTTGGGTGTGTTGAATGTTGGGGGATTGAGGTCTTAAAGAAGAACGGTGTTGGTAGGACTTTTGCGCTTTGTTTTACGCTGGTGACAGCTGGACAATATTCCCGGTGAGTTTATAATTTATGACGGTGGGAACACGTTTGAATGTAATATACATGGGGATGGAGGTTAGTGAGGTACCCGGGAAAGTGGACGGGTGTCAATAAGTAGTCTTAGGTGTTCGAGGAGTAGATTATGGCACGCTCATAGATCGTATAAATACGCTCGAGCTTGAAGTGGGGGTAGAACATCACTACTACAATTCCTATCAATCAATGTTCCATTTTGTTTGTCCTGTCCTTCTAGCCAGTCCGTGAGGGAATGATTGTCCTAACGGTATCTCGTGTACTAATTAATAGTGAGTTGGACCGTCGTTGAGATGAGGTTGAGTTCTGAGTGAAGTGATTCTAGTAGGGAGTGATGTTCATGATCTCTTTCGCTGATCATGAGTAGTTGAAGTCAAGTGCAGTTGTAACTGGTAGTGTCATACCCCTGGTGGTGATCTCAAATGTTTTATCTAGAGAGAGATCACACGGTCTAAGAAAGATGAGCAGTGAGTGAGTAGGAGTACAGCTACGAAAATATGTGGAGTTGACTGGTTGAGTGGAGTGGGATAAGCTTCTGATGTCGTAGGTGCACAAGTGAAGGCACGTAAGTGTACAGAATCTATGTCCGAAAACGTTTCGGGCCACAAGGTCAGCAAAATGGTCTGTGGGGTCAATCAAAATGTTATGGCACAAATCTTGTCAAACGTGGGGTTTGGACAGTGTGAAAAGTATAATCACAGCACTGTTAATAGGCGTCCGTGTAATTAAACGAGCCTTGTCGTGGTATCCACGTTCTTGGCATTTAACTATTTAAGGAGGTGGATACGTACAATAACTGAGGAAATGATATCCCTGATTGAACTCCTGAAAAATATGAATTGAAATATGTACAAGTACGCGATAGCAGTATGCTAGAGGTGTTCGTGAGCCCTTACACAAACCCAATAGGTCCAAAACAAATTGTCACGTATCTGACAGTCTCTGTGTGTTTCTACATTGAAGAATGTATGGCGTGGCTACAGAACGCTATTACGTAGACCATAATCTTTGTTAAGTGTTAGCAGATTTCATATGATAAGTAGACCGCCCGTAGTCTTAAATGCTATCTCCACATCAAGAAAAATACACAACAAGGAGAGTAGTAACATAATATATGATAGAGCGATGAAGTTCATAGGTGTGAACAGAACGCAAGTTTTGTTGACAGCTAACGATGTAAAATTGGGGTGATGATTGAAGTCCTTTGTGAAAACTGCAGATAAAGGTGAAGTGGGGGTGAGCTCGGCACATGAATGTCAGACTTTATCCACGAAAAGCTTGAAAAAGTTTCAGGTCTTCACGAAGTACAGATGAGGGCAATCGATTACTATGGACCTCGAAGTGAACAGTTGAGTCTTTGAGTTGCAAATCTTTACAGATGGTCAAGTAGAAGTGAATGTTTTACTGCAAACAGGAACTCCTGCACTCTCAGATGGAGCATCATTTGAACGCTACGTACGTTTGAGGAAAGTCTTTGCTTGACCTCAGAGCACAGTGTGAATAACTAGATCTGGTACCATTTACAACTTAGGAGTCCTTGCAGTTCTAGGCACGTACTCATCGGTAGCAAAGCCTACGGACGAAGGCTACACCTAGTATGGTTGTCATCTCGGGGTTGATCTTAACGCTGTATATACATACATGCTAACAGATATAGGATGGCCCTGACAAGTGGATCATTGCAGTAACTTGACGCAAGTGAGTCTATACTGTTTCCTGCACGTTATTCTCAGATGTCGACCTTGACTCGTTAGAGGTCGAAACGAATGTGAGCATCAAGAGTCCCCACGTGAAGATGATATTGGGATTTCTCGCTGTGGTTTGACTACTGGAGGCTGAATCTGGACTGCGGTGTGATTGTGTTAAGGCGAGAGGGTCCTTCTAGACTGACACTCATAGATAATCAATCGTGGCCATACCAGAAATGTTAAGTTTGACTGACCATCTAACTGCTGTGTTACATCTATATATGGTATGTCTTTTAAGAGGTGATGGAACAGTAGGGGTCTCAATTCGCACATCGAAAATGTCAAAATTTTATTCTGATATGTTAATCATGTAGCAAGGTGATTTGTAACAGCATAAGTTGTTGTAGGTGTCGAGATAGGGTGGCAAATATGTGATTGCAGAAGGTTGATGTTGGGTGCGTATTTAGGTAGCGTTATGTGTTTTAGATTCAAGGTTTGATGGCATAGATGCTTTTACCCATACACAGGCTGACTGCCAGTGATAAGAAGGATGCTTTGAGACACAGCTGGCGACGATATTCTTAATAGATAGAGTTTATTGACTGAGTGGAACTGTGAAGTGACATTAGAAATCAAGTAAGAAAGTTCAGTTTAAACAAAGGTCATGCAGTTGACCAGAAATTGTTAGATTAACAACAGTGGAATTTGTGTGTCAAAAAGGCGGTTAACCATTCCAGATATTTAGCTATGTGGTTGCAGATCTGATGTTCGGATGGTATCGTAACCGCTTTGGTATGAGTTGTGACTAATGACGCCGCAGAATAGCTTGATATTTCGACATATCAGGTACATCTGTACTGAATTTCCCCGCCAAGTGTGTTTGGTTCTTACCAGAGATATTTTTAAATATTATGTCGTGTAACTACAAGTTATGGCGTCATCTATCAGTTACCTTTTTGGTAGGCGTTTAATCATCGACCCCTGATCCAATGCCCTATATAGTTTACATAACTTCAGTTGGCCGGATTGTGAATGTGTCCACATCTATATAACATCACTGACAACTTACTATTGATATAAAGACGTGGTAAATCGGCATTGGATGGCTAACGAGTGAAGTTTACAACGATAGGTAAGTTCTTAAATTAGAGGTGGGGGAACCGGTTAGCGTAAGGTCAATAAGCTACTTAGTGCGATATGATGCTTGATTTTGGTGGGGGTTCAAGACGCACTTTCTCTGACTAGCGATAAAATAATTTGGAAACAGTCGGTATTTACCTGAACCGAAATCCCTCAGACACGACAATAAAGGAACTCTGTCGTCATTCTGCGACGCACAGAGATTCACGTGGGGGGAGGGACCTGCCACAATTTGCAGTCACTTCGAAGATTTCCCCGAAAAACAATGGACATTCGTCCCTCAGAAGCCAGCTTACATCCCGGCTTGAACGGAAGTTATCTTCAAAAGACTAGGCGCTCAAGATCCTGCGCATGGATATAAGCCCGAAATTGTTTACCTTTGACCCTATCATTCATACAGGTCCAAACCCTAAAAGATGAATCCAACAGGGGAGACAACCCCTAATCAACCTGACACCGCCAGGTAAAGACACCAATTAATTCACCTTTGACTTGGGTGAAAATACGACAAATACACTTGACATATGAAACTTCCGTCGAAAATGGACGGCAACATACGGTCCCTATTATGAGTATTTTTCATTTTGCCCTTGCAATCTGATCATTATGGTTACGGGAAAAATGTCATGACATGATCTTATCGGCGAAGTTCCTCTGTTTGATGTATCACGTCCCCTCTTTCTGTGAACACTTACTGGCGTTCGGGCTTATTCGTGGAAACACGGGAAATCTAGGGAATACCTCGAATACCACTTACGTTATCAACCGTAAATTTAATAGTCTACTGTTTCAAAATTCACAAATACCATAATTCCCGCCCGTGATGACAGGTAATTCCGATCGGTCGGTCTGTCACACTTTACACACCGTCATTTGCGCCCACTTTTTTCTATTTTCGAGGAGAGGGCAATAACTTCCGAGAACAGCGCTAAGGGTATTGCAGCTGTGGTTGAAAGTAGACAATTGAACAATGTATATTGTCTCCTCTTATATGTAACTCTCCGTCAAAAATAGCAAAAGTGAGAGGGTATGCATTAAATCAAACCAGATAATAAAGATACTCCTTCTGTCCATTTTCATTCGGGAAAACAGATTTAACCTTATCATCTTTTTTCTTAAAAAATAAACCTTAACAATGTAAGTTTTTAAATGTTTTCTTCTTCCACAACAAAATTTATATTTTAAAAGAATTGTCAGACTTTTTTATATATGGATCAATAATGAAAGGATGCTATTAAGGGACGAGAGACGAATTGGCGTCATTCACCAGCGAGCAAGATAGACTATAGAAGAAGCCGCAATGTAATAACGTGTAACATTAAAACAAACACACTATTAATTGGAACACCTTGCCAATTTAGTAAAATAACTAGTAATTTCGTACTTTTGAATAGATGTCTTTCCAAATTACATTATTTACACAAAGTCATTCAATTGTCATTAAAATTGCCACCTTTCATCACCAGTGGTGTGCGGATAGCTTTTTTTGATTATATTTTTCTCGTATAAAACATTACTCGTCTCGCGAGATAGGTAGTTGAACCTCCCCGACAGTCCCGAAACCCTGAACATCGAGGCCACAATGCCTATGCCCGGTGAACAGTGTTTTGTCCAAGTGATGAAAGCTCACACCAAATTTGTGCCACGTTCTCACCACAAGGTTTAAACCTGCAGATTCCATGCCATGGGTTATGGTACTTGTATTTGACATTTCAAGACGCCCATATCCGATGCTGACTCGGCCACTGAGGAATCAGATGCCTCATGTATAGACCACATGGTCATGAAGTTGTGGTATGTCAGTCAAACCGGGGTCATGCACATTACAATGCATTTAAAAGATTAGTATACGTCCCATTTATTTAACAGTGTTTTTCATCTTAGTTCATAATTAACAAAGTTGTGTTTCCTTTTGATAATACAATGACAAGAAGAAGATATGATGCACTTCCCTGTGCATTTCACCCAGTTAATAAAGCCACTGAAAAAAAGAGAAACTGTTAGTCCTGAGAAGAGAACTTTTTGTTTAAATTAGGAGGATACGCCATTTTCCTTCAGGTTTCAAAGGCATAATATAAATAGCCAGGGAAATTAATATTTTAAACATAGCATTCAAGTTTTGTAAATAACATCAAACTTCTTAAACGTGATTCAACAATAACACCACGGAGTGAGTTATACACTTTACAATAATATAACTTATATATATATATATATCTATCATATATATAAGACTTATATATTGTATATATACTATTATTATATATTACAGAAAGCACCTTAAAAAAAACGCACCAATATTAATATATATGATGCCGAGAAGCTGGAAAAAAAAAGGTGTGGAAATGGATTTTTCCCCATGTTATGTTCATGAGGTAGAGAGCGAATGGCCTGCTGAAAATGGAAAGTTGCAATGATTCAACCCACGGGTTTGTGTATACAGACCTACATGAAAAACAATGAAACGTTACACGTGGCAAACACTATTCCCCACAGCTAAGACCCGTGAATATGTGTCCGCGTTGTGAGCCAGTATACACTTTATAAAAAGGCCGATGAGACAAAACACCCAGTACATGTGCGTGAAATGGCATAGCGACTATCCTGAAACCACGACCGCCCACCGAGCCATTAGGTATGTTGGAGCCCGGAATGAGCTCGCGGGGGGGACCATTTGCCAGGATAGGATGAATTGGCCCACCACAGGCATGTGGCCGACAAATTTCCAACCGTTCAATTCAATGTTTTACAGAGATTCCGATAGTAGGTTTGTGCTAATTTTTAGCTACAAACTATACAATATCCCTCAAAACATAAACCCACAGAGTCATTTAGAACTGTTATGGTCCTGGATGTATTAGTGGATGAAGTTTATATATCCTTAACATATGATCCGAATTCCAAGCCGAACCTTCCAACGCGTTAAGGCAGATTAAATGTGTGTGTTAGTTTTTAGGCCTACATGGCCCAAAAAGGAAAAGATTATGATACGGTGATAACGTAAAAGTGTATTCGGGTAATACCGTAGTTAGTTCCGTGTTTCCTTCCACGATAAGACGGAACGCAGGTTAAGTGTCACAGGAAAAGAGGAACGTGATACATCAACAGAGAACTTCGCCGATACATATCATGACATGTCCCGTAAACCATAAACAGATGCAAGGGCAAAATGAAAATACTCAAAATAGACGTCACAACAAGTGGGTCTGAACATTCACAGGGAAAAAGATAAAGATTAGTGAAGAATAAAAGCAAAAAAATTATACACACGGTTCAAACTTGAGAAAATACCGGCTACTAGATAATTCTTCACACATATCTTGGCAGCAATATCTACCAAAGCTGGAGGGATAGACAATTGATTTAAAAATAAGTATTCAAAACGCAAAAGGATTACTTTCCATTGCATTGTGAACTCATATGAAAGAATCAAGAAGAAAATCAAGTCCCAAACACAAAAATTAAGATTCTTTAACTCAAATGTCAAATCCGTCCCTATTTGTATGGCTCTTTAAACACGGAGGAACAACAAAAACAAAACAACATAAACATTACCATACATTTTCATTAAATGGGTAGCTCCCTTGCGCAGAATAGAAGGATTAAACCGAAAGTTTATTGGATTTTTTAAAAAACGTTTTCCCGATTATAATTTTGTTCTTGAAAATGTGGTTGAAAGTTAATAGCATAACTAGAATAGGGAATAATAACGAGCTACATTTACAGTTTGAAATTATTACACTTTGGAATCTCAGGATAGGTCTAGTCGAGAAGGTAACTTAAACCATCAGTATCTCTCGTCTACAGCTTTCACCTGAACTTGTGTGGTTAATACAGCATGACTTGTCTTGGGCCCATCCCTTACCTATAGTTTCACTAGTTTCCTTCTCTGATTTCTAGGGGAACTAAGTTTCTATCTCAAAACCGATCATCTAACTAAGTATTATCTTAACTTCCATCCTCGCAAACAGAACAGAAGAGAAAATATCATCTGCCAAAATCCCAGTTTGATTAACCTAAGATTTTGCAGGACAAATAAATTATTTAGACTGGCGTAATGCAGGAAATTTTACTAAAAATGATTTTGTTTAAACCGATACAGTAAATAAAATATTAAGAACAATCATAAAGAATATGTTTTTCAGACACTCGTAAGAAATAAAGAAGTAAACTCTAGACAACAGAAAAAACAACAACTGTGAGTGGCTCCACCCCAGGACTCGAACCCAGGACCTTCCGTGCGACAACCCCGCCCTAGCGCTATTTCTTTATTTCTTACGAGTGCCTGAAAACATACCTTTATGTTTGTCTAATATTAATTTACTGTTTACAGGCCTCGGGTTTCCCTTCCTTATGTGTTATTTATGTTTATACAATACCAGAAACCTACCCTCTGTTCTATACTAATGTCCTTAAGTCTTCTACTATTTACTGGACCCAGTATCAAGGTCTTTGTCTTGTTTGGACTGACACATACTGTTAATAGGAGAACAACAGAAGTGATTGCGTCATTTAAGGGCTGAGTTGCCCACTGTATACTTCCGGTGTTATCTTGTGTGTTTCGTACTGATAAATAGCCAGCAAAGCATCTTTTTTTGGGGATGCCTAGCTGGCCGTGGGGTCAGTGTGATTCGCTTGATAGCTAGGCGGAGTTGTCGTACGGAAGGTACGGGGTTCGAACCCTGGGTAAGCCACTCAAGTCTGTTGTTTTTCTGTTGTCCAAGTGTTCTACTTCTTTATTTCTTACGAGTGCCTGAAAACATACCTTTATGTTTGTCTAATATTAATTTACTGTTTACAGGCCTCGGGTTTCCCTTCCTTATGTGTTATTTATGTTTATACAATACCAGAAACCTACCCTCTGTTCTATACTAATGTCCTTAAGTCTTCTACTATTTACTGGACCCAGTATCAAGGTCTTTGTCTTGTTTGGACTGACACATACTGTTAATAGGAGAACAACAGAAGTGATTGCGTCATTTAAGGGCTGAGTTGCCCACTGTATACTTCCGGTGTTATCTTGTGTGTTTCGTACTGATAAATAGCCAGCAAAGCATCTTTTTTTTTGGGGATGCCTAGCTGGCCGTGGGGTCAGTGTGATTCGCTTGATAGCTAGGCGGAGTTGTCGTACGGAAGGTACGGGGTTCGAACCCTGGGTAAGCCACTCACGTCTGTTGTTTTTCTGTTGTCCAAGTGTTCTACTTCTTTATTTCTTACGAGTGCCTGAAAACATACCTTTATGTTTGTCTAATATTAATTTACTGTTTACAGGCCTCGGGTTTCCCTTCCTTATGTGTTATTTATGTTTATACAATACCAGAAACCTACCCTCTGTTCTATACTAATGTCCTTAAGTCTTCTACTATTTACTGGAACCAGTATCAAGGTCTTTGTCTTGTTTGGACTGACACATACTGTTAATAGGGGAACAACAGAAGTGATTGCGTCATTAAGGGGCTGAGTTGCCCACTGTATACTTCCGGTGTTATCTTGTGTGTTTCGTACTGATAAATAGTTAGCAAAGCATCCTTTTTGGGGGATGCCTAGCTGGCCGTGGGGTCAGTGTGATTCGCTTGATAGCTAGGCGGAGTTGTCGTACGGAAGGTACGGGGTTCGAACCCTGGGTAAGCCACTCACGTCTGTTGTTTTTTTTGTTGTCCAAGTGTTCTACTTCTTTATTTCTTACGAGTGCCTGAAAACATACCTTTATGTTTGTCTACTAATGTCCTTAAGTCTTCTACTATTTACTGGACCCAGTATCAAGGTCTTTGTCTTGTTTGGACTGACACATACTGTTAATAGGAGAACAACAGAAGTGATTGCGTCATTTAAGGGCTGAGTTGCCCACTGTATACTTCCGGTGTTATCTTGTGTGTTTCGTACTGATAAATAGCCAGCAAAGCATCTTTTTTTTGGGGATGCCTAGCTGGCCGTGGGGTCAGTGTGATTCGCTTGATAGCTAGGCGGAGTTGTCGTACGGAAGGTACGGGGTTCGAACCCTGGGTAAGCCACTCACGTCTGTTGTTTTTCTGTTGTCCAAGTGTTCTACTTCTTTATTTCTTACGAGTGCCTGAAAACATACCTTTATGTTTGTCTAATATAAATTTACTGTTTACAGGCCTCGGGTTTCCCTTCCTTATGTGTTATTTATGTTTATACAATACCAGAAACCTACCCTCTGTTCTATACTAATGTCCTTAAGTCTTCTACTATTTACTGGACCCAGTATCAAGGTCTTTGTCTTGTTTGGACTGACACATACTGTTAATAGGAGAACAACAGAAGTGATTGCGTCATTTAAGGGCTGAGTTGCCCACTGTATACTTCCGGTGTTATCTTGTGTGTTTCGTACTGATAAATAGCCAGCAAAGCATCTTTTTTTGGGGATGCCTAGCTGGCCGTGGGGGTCAGTGTGATTCGCTTGATAGCTAGGCGGAGTTGTCGTACGGAAGGTACGGGGTTCGAACCCTGGGTAAGCCACTCACGTCTGTTGTTTTTCTGTTGTCCAAGTGTTCTACTTCTTTATTTCTTACGAGTGCCTGAAAACATACCTTTATGTTTGTCTAATATTAATTTACTGTTTACAGGCCTCGGGTTTCCCTTCCTTATGTGTTATTTATGTTTATACAATACCAGAAACCTACCCTCTGTTCTATACTAATGTCCTTAAGTCTTCTACTATTTACTGGACCCAGTATCAAGGTCTTTGTCTTGTTTGGACTGACACATACTGTTAATAGGAGAACAACAGAAGTGATTGCGTCATTTAAGGGCTGAGTTGCCCACTGTATACTTCCGGTGTTATCTTGTGTGTTTCGTACTGATAAATAGCCAGCAAAGCATCTTTTTTTGGGGATGCCTAGCTGGCCGTGGGGTCAGTGTGATTCGCTTGATAGCTAGGCGGAGTTGTCGTACGGAAGGTACGGGGTTCGAACCCTGGGTAAGCCACTCACGTCTGTTGTTTTTCTGTTGTCCAAGTGTTCTACTTCTTTATTTCTTACGAGTGCCTGAAAAACATACCTTTATGTTTGTCTAATATTAATTTACTGTTTACAGGCCTCGGGTTTCCCTTCCTTATGTGTTATTTATGTTTATACAATACCAGAAACCTACCCTCTGTTCTATACTAATGTCCTTAAGTCTTCTACTATTTACTGGACCCAGTATCAAGGTCTTTGTCTTGTTTGGACTGACACATACTGTTAATAGGAGAACAACAGAAGTGATTGCGTCATTTAAGGGCTGAGTTGCCCACTGTATACTTCCGGTGTTATCTTGTGTGTTTCGTACTGATAAATAGCCAGCAAAGCATCTTTTTTTGGGGATGCCTAGCTGGCCGTGGGGTCAGTGTGATTCGCTTGATAGCTAGGCGGAGTTGTCGTACGGAAGGTACGGGGTTCGAACCCTGGGTAAGCCACTCACGTCTGTTGTTTTTCTGTTGTCCAAGTGTTCTACTTCTTTATTTCTTACGAGTGCCTGAAAACATACCTTTATGTTTGTCTAATATTAATTTACTGTTTACAGGCCTCGGGTTTCCCTTCCTTATGTGTTATTTATGTTTATACAATACCAGAAACCTACCCTCTGTTCTATACTAATGTCCTTAAGTCTTCTACTATTTACTGGACCCAGTATCAAGGTCTTTGTCTTGTTTGGACTGACACATACTGTTAATAGGAGAACAACAGAAGTGATTGCGTCATTTAAGGGCTGAGTTGCCCACTGTATACTTCCGGTGTTATCTTGTGTGTTTCGTACTGATAAATAGCCAGCAAAGCATCTTTTTTGGGGATGCCTAGCTGGCCGTGGGGTCAGTGTGATTCGCTTGATAGCTAGGCGGAGTTGTCGTACGGAAGGTACGGGGTTCGAACCCTGGGTAAGCCACTCACGTCTGTTGTTTTTCTGTTGTCCAAGTGTTCTACTTCTTTATTTCTTACGAGTGCCTGAAAACATACCTTTATGTTTGTCTAATATTAATTTACTGTTTACAGGCCTCGGGTTTCCCTTCCTTATGTGTTATTTATGTTTATACAATACCAGAAACCTACCCTCTGTTCTATACTAATGTCCTTAAGTCTTCTACTATTTACTGGACCCAGTATCAAGGTCTTTGTCTTGTTTGGACTGACACATACTGTTAATAGGAGAACAACAGAAGTGATTGCGTCATTTAAGGGCTGAGTTGCCCACTGTATACTTCCGGTGTTATCTTGTGTGTTTCGTACTGATAAATAGCCAGCAAAGCATCTTTTTTTGGGGATGCCTAGCTGGCCGTGGGGTCAGTGTGATTCGCTTGATAGCTAGGCGGAGTTGTCGTACGGAAGGTACGGGGTTCGAACCCTGGGTAAGCCACTCACGTCTGTTGTTTTTCTGTTGTCCAAGTGTTCTACTTCTTTATTTCTTACGAGTGCCTGAAAACATACCTTTATGTTTGTCTAATATTAATTTACTGTTTACAGGCCTCGGGTTTCCCTTCCTTATGTGTTATTTATGTTTATACAATACCAGAAACCTACCCTCTGTTCTATACTAATGTCCTTAAGTCTTCTACTATTTACTGGACCCAGTATCAAGGTCTTTGTCTTGTTTGGACTGACACATACTGTTAATAGGAGAACAACAGAAGTGATTGCGTCATTTAAGGGCTGAGTTGCCCACTGTATACTTCCGGTGTTATCTTGTGTGTTTCGTACTGATAAATAGCCAGCAAAGCATCTTTTTTTGGGGATGCCTAGCTGGCCGTGGGGTCAGTGTGATTCGCTTGATAGCTAGGCGGAGTTGTCGTACGGAAGGTACGGGGTTCGAACCCTGGGTAAGCCACTCACGTCTGTTGTTTTTCTGTTGTCCAAGTGTTCTACTTCTTTATTTCTTACGAGTGCCTGAAAACATACCTTTATGTTTGTCTAATATTAATTTACTGTTTACAGGCCTCGGGTTTCCCTTCCTTATGTGTTATTTATGTTTATACAATACCAGAAACCTACCCTCTGTTCTATACTAATGTCCTTAAGTCTTCTACTATTTACTGGACCCAGTATCAAGGTCTTTGTCTTGTTTGGACTGACACATACTGTTAATAGGAGAACAACAGAAGTGATTGCGTCATTTAAGGGCTGAGTTGCCCACTGTATACTTCCGGTGTTATCTTGTGTGTTTCGTACTGATAAATAGCCAGCAAAGCATCTTTTTTTGGGGATGCCTAGCTGGCCGTGGGGTCAGTGTGATTCGCTTGATAGCTAGGCGGAGTTGTCGTACGGAAGGTACGGGGTTCGAACCCTGGGTAAGCCACTCACGTCTGTTGTTTTTCTGTTGTCCAAGTGTTCTACTTCTTTATTTCTTACGAGTGCCTGAAAACATACCTTTATGTTTGTCTAATATTAATTTACTGTTTACAGGCCTCGGGTTTCCCTTCCTTATGTGTTATTTATGTTTATACAATACCAGAAACCTACCCTCTGTTCTATACTAATGTCCTTAAGTCTTCTACTATTTACTGGACCCAGTATCAAGGTCTTTGTCTTGTTTGGACTGACACATACTGTTAATAGGAGAACAACAGAAGTGATTGCGTCATTTAAGGGCTGAGTTGCCCACTGTATACTTCCGGTGTTATCTTGTGTGTTTCGTACTGATAAATAGCCAGCAAAGCATCTTTTTTTGGGGATGCCTAGCTGGCCGTGGGGTCAGTGTGATTCGCTTGATAGCTAGGCGGAGTTGTCGTACGGAAGGTACGGGGTTCGAACCCTGGGTAAGCCACTCACGTCTGTTGTTTTTCTGTTGTCCAAGTGTTCTACTTCTTTATTTCTTACGAGTGCCTGAAAACATACCTTTATGTTTGTCTAATATTAATTTACTGTTTACAGGCCTCGGGTTTCCCTTCCTTATGTGTTATTTATGTTTATACAATACCAGAAACCTACCCTCTGTTCTATACTAATGTCCTTAAGTCTTCTACTATTTACTGGACCCAGTATCAAGGTCTTTGTCTTGTTTGGACTGACACATACTGTTAATAGGAGAACAACAGAAGTGATTGCGTCATTTAAGGGCTGAGTTGCCCACTGTATACTTCCGGTGTTATCTTGTGTGTTTCGTACTGATAAATAGCCAGCAAAGCATCTTTTTTTGGGGATGCCTAGCTGGCCGTGGGGTCAGTGTGATTCGCTTGATAGCTAGGCGGAGTTGTCGTACGGAAGGTACGGGGTTCGAACCCTGGGTAAGCCACTCACGTCTGTTGTTTTTCTGTTGTCCAAGTGTTCTACTTCTTTATTTCTTACGAGTGCCTGAAAACATACCTTTATGTTTGTCTAATATTAATTTACTGTTTACAGGCCTCGGGTTTCCCTTCCTTATGTGTTATTTATGTTTATACAATACCAGAAACCTACCCTCTGTTCTATACTAATGTCCTTAAGTCTTCTACTATTTACTGGACCCAGTATCAAGGTCTTTGTCTTGTTTGGACTGACACATACTGTTAATAGGAGAACAACAGAAGTGATTGCGTCATTTAAGGGCTGAGTTGCCCACTGTATACTTCCGGTGTTATCTTGTGTGTTTCGTACTGATAAATAGCCAGCAAAGCATCTTTTTTTGGGGATGCCTAGCTGGCCGTGGGGTCAGTGTGATTCGCTTGATAGCTAGGCGGAGTTGTCGTACGGAAGGTACGGGGTTCGAACCCTGGGTAAGCCACTCACGTCTGTTGTTTTTCTGTTGTCCAAGTGTTCTACTTCTTTATTTCTTACGAGTGCCTGAAAACATACCTTTATGTTTGTCTAATATTAATTTACTGTTTACAGGCCTCGGGTTTCCCTTCCTTATGTGTTATTTATGTTTATACAATACCAGAAACCTACCCTCTGTTCTATACTAATGTCCTTAAGTCTTCTACTATTTACTGGACCCAGTATCAAGGTCTTTGTCTTGTTTGGACTGACACATACTGTTAATAGGAGAACAACAGAAGTGATTGCGTCATTTAAGGGCTGAGTTGCCCACTGTATACTTCCGGTGTTATCTTGTGTGTTTCGTACTGATAAATAGCCAGCAAAGCATCTTTTTTTTGGGGATGCCTAGCTGGCCGTGGGGTCAGTGTGATTCGCTTGATAGCTAGGCGGAGTTGTCGTACGGAAGGTACGGGGTTCGAACCCTGGGTAAGCCACTCACGTCTGTTGTTTTTCTGTTGTCCAAGTGTTCTACTTCTTTATTTCTTACATTTTCCCAATATGCCTCAATGGGCGTGTAACGAGATCCTTTACCTTTCACGGACGATTTTATATTAACATTATAATCTTATTTTAATTACACTTTTAAAAAAAAAAATATAATATAATTCGACCCTGAAAAAATAAAGAAAACAGTGCAGACTAAATAGACCGTACTGTAGACTAAAATTACATGTTAAAAAATAAAACAATCACCATCCCGACAACAGTCCGATATGCATGGAGGCATATCTGGGGTCATCTTTATATCACCACCAGCTATGCACAATGCTACAATATTTGTACGTGGACGTGAGCCTATGTCTGTAAGGCTAGTTACACCCTCATTGACTCTTGAAATCATCCACATACTTCCAGGGATTTCCCCTGTAGTGAAACTTGTTGAGAACCCAGCATTGCACACTAAGCTTGGAGAAGTCACTTGAGCCCCAGGCGTAATTCTTTGGCTTTGACTTGGTTGACTGCATGCAGAAGGATCTCACTGTGAACCCAGTGATAGGCAGGGGAAGTGAGAAGTGGCTCTGTGCAGGACGTAACTATTCCATGGGAGAGCCCAGAACCAGAGTACAGTATTTTAGCTCTGCATAGTTGGAGAGCCCCCTTGGATAAGCGGGGAATGCACAGTATTCCACGTACTTCTTACTTTTAGCTTGGGACCAGATGTAACGATCCTTTAAATGCAAGCCAAGCCGGAGAAACTTGAGCTCATGACTTCAACTCAACACGTTTCGGAATGGCAGAAAAGCTACAGGAAAAGCCTAGATCGACAGTGTAGAGAATACAAAGGAGTCTTCAACTTGGTATTGGCGGCTAAAAAGCGAGAAGATCAGCAGTCCTAGTTAAACAAGAACAACAATCCGATGAGATCAAGGACACAAAGGCTCAGCTAGCTGAAGGTATTCGGCTGACGTGAACTTTTAAGTTATTTAAAAGAATGCAAAAGGTTTTAGTTGGCTAGGGCAAGGGGTAGGCCCTGTCTCGTGGTGGGACGCAGGACATGAAAGGAAAGAAGTTTATAAAAAACCTGATTAAATACTATTTTACTTGAAATGGCACCCGTGTGTTACCGGGGCCCGAAAGGGGAGCAAAGAATAGTAACACTGCACCCTACCACGCATGTCGTAAAAAGCGACTAAGGAGGGTATGGGCATGTGGCTGTTTACCCCATCCCGTAAAAACTTCGCACAGTGGGCTGATCACCTGCTTGCCAACCAATCTGATTACGGAAACAATGATAGATTGTTTGGTCTGTTTTTGTTCCACAAAGACGCCACTAGGCGTGGTGGAAACAGCGATAGATTGATCAATTTGTTCTTGCCCTAAGACGCCACTAGGCGTACTGGCCACATACTGCTTTGTCGGTTGATGGCTAAGGATGGAAGAAGAAGAAGAGACTTGAAATGGGGTGGGGGAGAGGGGTTAAAGTCATTTTGTGATGTCACGCAAGCGAAGGTCTGGGCTTTTGTGACAAAGTGTGACCTGGGAGGGGGTGGGGGGGGGGGGGGGGGGGGGTGGTTAAGGGGGGGGGGGTTTTAATTAATTTTTTATTATTTTAAAAATGGCCAAAAATATTTGTAACTTCATGTGTCGACAATATTCTGACAATACAACAAATATAGTATTGTCCTTTTCCTGAGTTCAGTGCTCCAGACATTTAGCCCATGAGCTCAAGCCATTTTAATAACTATAAGCAAAGGTTAAAAACACCAAAAGGGAAAAACTTAAACTTAAACAAGGCAACAAATAGAACTAGTTGTTTTCTTTATATAAAAACGATATAGAAGTATTAACAAATACAACCCACAGTTTATTTTAATGTTCCAAACGACATTTATCCTGATCCTGCTTTTAGTTATAATGGAATGTCAGTAGTTAAAGCTTTGAGACGAAACCGGCTTGAAATGTGGTAGAGACATTAATTCCCCGGTGTTAGATTTCTGAAGTTGTCAAGTTAAAATTTAAGCATATTACTGTAGTCAGTAAAAGGGACATTCTGGAACAAATACGTCCGGGCTTAGTGGGCTGTGTGGCAATTTCATAATACAAGGGGTAAGATGGAATAAGCGCAATAATGGTTATTATTATCGTTCTAGAAGGATTTGGGAAGGCTGTCTTGTCTGGCATTTTTTCCGTAGAAGAAGATGGCTCTCATGTGTTTCCTAAGAGTCTGTTCTGAAAAGGCCAATATAGTAGTTATGTATCAACTTATAAAAACACTAGGCGCAGAGAAATTAAAGATAACAAATATACGAGAGAGCTAATGAAGCAGGGTGTCCAAATAAGTAGGGGATAGTTAAAAGGGTAAAGGTCGCCGCAAAAACGATACAGACGTCGGGGGAGGGAAATGATAGTGACTTCCTTATACTAGGTCTCAGCTTTATGAGATGTGGTGACTTGTTCCATTCTTCGCTGTCTTCGCCTTCCCTAACTTACGAGAACATTCAAATACCCATTTACAGCTAAGCTACTAGAGCGTCAGGCGATATAATTTCGAACTCGATCCCTTTGCCTCCATAAGGAAGTGCTCTAATTACTCTACCACCCATAATGAAAAATATCGAAATATATATCAGCTGGAGCAAAAAAAAAGTGGTTGAAATATAACTGCAATCAGGGGCGGACTAACAATTATCGGGGCCCACGGGCAAAGTGGGTTATTGGCCTCTGATTATTGATCCCATATGGATTGGGGTATAGGCTAGAGTAGGATGTTAGAGTAGCGTGCACCCCTCTGCTTCTGTGGGTCCTCGGGCAGTGACCGAAATACTCAGTGTTCAGTACTCTCATGACAGTGAATGAGACAAACAATTTTTATAAACACTGAATACAGAAAAAAAAGATGGAGGCAGGCAGAGGCGTCCCTAAAGTTTTTGGCACCCCGAGCGGATCCTACCTTTGGCAGCTTCTCCCCTCCCCAATAAAGAAACACAATTGCAAATATATGTTCAACAGTAAGTACTGTCATAATAATATCCAATGGCACCGCCCCCCCCCCTCCTGGCTATCCCCTGGGGTGGACCGTACCTCCCACACCCTGCTTCGTGCGCAACTGGTGGCAGGACATTGCGACAGACGTTGACAACGATATTTATGGACGATGTGACAAACAATAAATGTACCTAATGACAAGTTTTATTTGAACTGATATACCAGCCATTAATTGTATTCTACCGTCTGCTTCTCCCAAAGTAACATAGGTCTTCAACACACAAATGTCACGTGATCCTGTCTCTTGCCATCAGTTCAATTGTATCATACCGTCTGCTTCTCCCAAAGTAACATAGGTCTTCAACACACAAATGTCACGTGATCCTGTCTCTTGCCATCAGTTCAATTGTATCATACCGTCTGCTTCTCCCAAAGTAACATAGGTCTTCAACACACAAATGTCACGTGATCCTGTCTCTTGCCATCAGTTCAGTTCCATTTTCCATGTCTTCTTCATCGCCTATATCCCTGAAGAAAGAAGGTTAGTCAGTATCTCAGACCTAAAGGTCTTTTAAGTTTGAACATGCGCCCTAATATAACCGAACAGGTTGGACGGAACTCGCCTCGCCAAAATGAGGCAAAAACTTTTTAAAAATAAAAAAAAGGTTAGTCAGTAATACAGACTTGTTGTGGCTTTCTTGGTGTTGCGTCATACGTCTCCGTGCCAGAGAACCTTCTTCTTGTCTTGGATTAATTGAGTTTTATTTTCTTTCGTTGACCTGTCCTTGTTTGTTGAAGTTTTTCTGGTTTAACATTTTATATTAGTCCAATGCCCCACCCTCCTTAGACGGTTTTTACAACATACTTTGTAGTGAACAGTGTTACTAATCTTTGCCCCTCTTTCGGACCCGGGTAACATACGAGTGATTAATTGTATTGTTCAGTGGCAAAATTGGCATACACACGATTTTGACACTTGCCTTTATCAGTTTTCACCACGAGGTAAAGAAAAATAGTTAATTCATCTATACAAGAACAAATGACAATGCAAATATCTCTTTTACCGTCATAATGCCTTCGCTGGGGACAAACCAAATAAAACAGAAGAGAACGAACATGAGAAATAAGTTAAGTACTTATAAATTAATAAAAAAGATACAACCCGACACTAGAAATATTCCACCGATTGCAACATGTACAATATGGACACTCGAAAGAATCCGAGTAACTATTTACGCTCGTTGATATGGTATAAAAATATAAAAGGGAAAACATTAGAAACGGAAAATAAGAAAAACCGAACGAAATTTAAAAGAAAAAACAATAATAACAACAAAAGGAACAGCAATGGGAAGGGGTAGAAAGAAATGAGGAGCTTATCTCTGAAACAATCTTCCACATGACCTCAAAAACATGGATAGTTCCCACTCATACAATCGTAGATTGTACGGATACTTCATGAGTGCTGATTAAGTGCCAAGTCATCTGATTATGTTTCAAAGCCTTATCTAATATACTGTATGAGAGTTTGATAATTTTGTTGTGTTGTTTCTTGTTTGCTTGCGTTTTTTTAACATACTTATTTCCTGATTATGATTGGATTCTGTAAATGTATCCTGTTATATTACCTCTATAATGTTGCATGCCATTAGATTAACACTTAAAGTACATGTGGGAATGACTGAATAAATAGTAAAAAAGATAACAGAAAGGAGGGATAGAATGTTAGACTTCCAGTCGATCTATTAACATAAATTCCTATCCAGACTTCCAGACCATCTTTTAACATAATTCCTGTCCAGAGTTCCAGTCCATCTTTTAACGTAATTCCTTTCCAAAATTTTAGTTCATCTATTCGTATAATTGCTTCCGGGTACGTTCTTTCTATTGCGCAGATGTGTGGACACACAATTAAAGGTTAACAACAGTCACATGAGGCAGCAAATATTTATGTTATTGTTTATTTAACTCTGTCTTTCGGTTCAATTCTGATGAGTCCTAATTCGCCCAAATATTAATCGATCCGGAGGCCTTTTAAGTCACCCATATTGACACGGGCTTAAAAAAAATTAAAGAGGCGATGATATGGGTTAAGTATTAGGAATCCTAACCCAAAACTCTAGCTTTAACCCTAATCCTAACCCGTACCACTGTTCGTCATTTCAAACTAATTGCCTCCCAGATCTCCATTTTATCCATTTAAACAAATAAAGAGGGGAAACCCGAGGCCTGTAAACAGTTAATAAATAAATTATACACTTATAAAGGTATGTTTCAGGCATTCGTGAGAAATAAAGAAGTAGAAAAATTAGACAACAGAAAAACCACAAAGGTGAGTGGCTTACGGGAGAATCGAACCCAGGACATTCCGAACGGCACCACCGCCTAACTACGGAAGCGAATCACACTATCATCCCTGTCAACTAGGCGCCACTAAATAGTGCTTCGTAGACAACGTGGTGCCTAGTTGGCAGGGAGGATAGTGTGATTCGCTTTCGTAGTGGAAGGTCCTGGGTTCGATTCTCCGGTAAGCCACTCTTTTCAGTTGTTTTTCTTAGTTCTAGTTTTCTACTTCTTTAATTCTCACGAGTTCGTGAAACATACCTTTATATGTGTAATATTTATTTTATCTATTGACATATTTCCTCCTGTCACATAATTTTGTTCGCTCTCTTTTCCTCTCCGGCAGTATTGATATTTTCGAGTCATTGTTTACATTTCTTCCTGTAATTATTCGTCATGTCTGTTTACCTGAACATCCTTGCGGAGAGAGTAGACAGGTGATGCAATATTGACCGAAAGTCATGTTGGTAAAATCTTCGTGCACCAAACATTGGGCGCGCCGGAGTAACATGAAGTTCGCCCAGCGAGTTTATCTAACGCTGATATGGATATTGTGTTTTCTTAATTTCTTTCGTGGAGAGAACACAACCCAGCTGGTCACACGATGAATGTTTGTTTGCCAAGGTACATGGCATTAAATTATCCAGGTGGTGACATACTGTAGACATGCACTGGAAGACGACGGAAATGTTGTAATCGCTTCGGGACAGAATTGTTATGAAGACATTATTTGTGATAATGTAAGAACTTGTAGTGGTAACCATTACCAAGAATTGACGGAAATACCAACTCCTTATAGGGAAAATGACCGTTTGAAATTTACAAACGCACGTCTCATGCATAAAATTCCACAAGGAAGTTAGCAAAGCCTGCATGTTTGAATATAATTGGCTGAGCAATTCTAGATGTTATAAACAACACTTATGATTGGAGCCTGGTCAGATTAAAATAACCACGTGCGTGGGACGAAATTTGCAATATAATCTGATACTTTCGCTGGTTTAGAGCACTGTGAAATTCACCTCGTCAAGAAAACAACCAGCTAGCTAGAGTATGGAATAGGATCACAATTCCATTTATCGGACCGGACCATGTTTGAGCATCTTGTGGAATTATATCCCATGAAAACTCTACCTACATTAACACGGAAAGTCGGAATCCAAGGAATCTGAAAACACAAAAGTCAGAGTGAGAGCCTAGTGTAAAGTAATACCCCAGACCGCGTGTAAGAAGCATCTTAAACAAGCTGCCTTAACTATTTCTCTAAGCCAGGAGTCAGTATTCCTAAAGAGATTTTAGGGTGAGTTGTACATTTTAAAATTATAAATTTTGCATTTATTGACCTGTGAAAATTGCTAGTGGATGTCCAAAGTCATATGAGGCTGGCAACCTCAGCATATAGAATGATGGTTTCAAGAACCACCACTGCAAGAGCTGGTGACTGCTTTATGCAGGTTTTTCATAGAGAACAAAAAGCAGAGGTAGTCCCAAGATCAATTTGGAACAGGGAGTGGATGATGTGTGACAGTGAGGCCTATTACCCCAGCATTATCCGTGCCAATGAAATAAGTGCATACATTTTAGTAGCACCAATCAAAACCATCGACGGTGACAAGGACTCACAACACCGTCGAACTAATTAAAAAACTAAAATCTTAAGGAGAGTTCCATATAGCAGGCCTCGGCGAAGGTTGTGTTTATACTTGTGAGTTGTTGAGAAGCCATGTTTGAGCAGTCTCATTTACGCAGAACCACAAAGGCATTTCTAAGTTGTAATTCTTGAAGTTTTTCAGAATGAAGTAGGTTGTGTTTAAAGTTTAATGCTATCATTTTCACAACAGAATATAAGCAGTCGCTATATTTCTGAATTAGGAGCAAGGACTGTGTAGGGTAGTAACTCAAGTAAGTACGTCTCGATTTCTTTCAGTCCCCAGCTAGATTTGATTTTATTAGGGGAAGAAAACCGAGAAACAGCTATAAATCACTTGAAGGCTCAGAAGCTGAAGAAGATATCACATTTAAGTATTGAAAGTAAAAGGCGCAACTACTTTTACTGAAAAGTTGTGGAAGCGAAGGTCAAAGTAACCTAGGTCGTGAACCACACGGGATTTTATTGTATCTCACACGATTACGGAGAGAGATAAGGAAAATACGGATACATGCAGAAAACTACCTTCAGAATGAAAGAAACTGATTTGATTCCAGCTGCATTTTGTTTATCATGTATTTTGTAAATAAACTATGTTATATGACTTGGCTGAGTTAGGCAGATTTGTCGAGTTTGAATTCAAAGTTATAACACTGTTAGTGAGTACTCCACTATAGCATCTTATAACAACTAACGAGAGAAGAACGAACCTGGCGTAACTCTACAAGAATAAACACCTCTAGCGGACGGCTAGTAACTAACTTGCTAGATAGAAAGAAGCAGACACATATATATGTACTATTAATTGGAGCCGTGACTATCTCACGGTCACAGATGATAGAACTGATGTACATGCTTGTTATATTATTTACCTTTTCAACCAGTCCAAATGTAAAGATATTCAATATAAATGTAATGAATATTTTCCGCTCACTGGGATTAATATTAATTCTCAGAGAGGGTAACGTTCTGAGGTAGATGGGACGGTGGAATGAAAAAAAAGAGGGCGGGGGGGGGGGGGGGGGTACACGATTGTGTGTCAGAAAACCCAATACTCAAGAGGTTTTTCGTTTCTCTTCTTTCCTTATACTAGTCAGTGGTACAAGTTGAAGGTACTATCTCTGGAACTAAGTGTGTGGTATAAGTGGCCTGCTGACAATGCTAGACACTATCATCAGACGGGTCTTGAAGACGCTGGACCAGCTTCGTTATTACTCCATGATATTTCTTTGAACGTGTCACAACCTCCAGACCTGACCAGCGACGAGAGTGCATCAGTCCACAACCTGCAAAGAACCAATCATTGGCTGGAGCAGAAACCAACAAACCCACTGGCAGCTAAGTACAAACTTAAAAGCTGCCAAGTGAACTTTTTTTCAGAAAATTCCCTCAATATCCATAACATCACCCTGTGATGATAACCTTTTTTTTAAAAGAGAATTATTCATTTTACACTGTTAAATATAATTGATTATTAAATTTGTTATTTGTACATATACAAATTTATAGTTGACTTAATCATTTTGAGTACACTGCACCCGTATGTCTCAGTCACCTTAAATACACTAAAAACAGAGCAACTAAATTAAGATTTCACTGAATTAAATCAGTTCGGGGTTTGAACGAGCTAAGTCATACATAATAATTCTTCATAAAAGGTGTCCGGCAGATACAAAGTTAACAATTGCTCAGTCCAATTCAGCAATGTTCTTGATTTCTGAATTATCTTTTGAAGACCCCTTCGAGGTAGAAGCACCATCATCCTTCTATCTGTATATCTGCCAAGAGTACTCTTGTTCAAAGGTAGATACCTTTGAAGACCCTCATTATATACTCTAGGTTTTGACCATTGTTGGAACATCAGTGCAGAGCAAAGGGGAGACAACCAGTGGCACCTCCTCAGACTTGCAGTTGCCTTCCAGACCTCCAGTCCGTCTATTGACATATTTCCTTAGCAGACTTCCAGACTATCTGTTAATATAATTGCTTCCCAGACTTCCGGTCTATTTTTTTTATAATTGCTTCACAGACTTCAAATCCATCTTTTTGTGTAATTGTTTCTCAGACTTCCAGTCCATCTTTTTGTATAATGGCTCTCCAGATTTCCAGTCCATCGTTTTGTATAATAGCTTCTCCGATTTCCAGTCCATCTTTTTTGTATAATGCGTCCCAGATTTCCAGTCTATCTTTTTGTTGAATAGCTTCCCAGATTTCCAGTCCATCTACTAATATACTTGCTTCAATGATTCCAGTCCATCTGTCTATTTCCTCTCTCTCTCTCTCTCTCTCTCTCTCTCTCTCTCTCTCTCTCTCTCTCTCTCTCTCTCTCTCTCTCTCTCTCTTTCTCTCTCTGTCTGTCTGTCTCTCTCTGTCTGTCTCTCTGTATCTGTGTCTCTTCGTTAAACCTTCATTTGCCTAATTTTTCTTGCACTTTATGCTCCCTTCTAACATAAAACAAGAAAGAAAAATAAATTACAATAACCGATTTTTGTCTTATCAAATGTCCTTGCTATGTCAGTAAGCATGTTGAAAGTAACACAAACAGATTACACCCGGGAGGTTTTAGCAGAAAAGTCTGAACATGTGAACTCCTTTTCTGTGGCTAAAATTAACGAAACAAATCATGAATATTTACAAAAATAATTTAGTACAACTTCACCAAAAAAACCGTGTCTCGTTTATATTCCAATATCGCTCATGCCAGTCGCGCTATTTCTAGACCTGAGCCAGCCCAAAAATAGCATCCACTTTAGGTCATGCATGAATGGGATCTCGGTTGTGTGTCATTTCTTTAAGTATTTCATTCATATTTCAACTTTCCTCTACCTCTGCCTAACTTTTCTAACAAACACTTTACTCCAGCCCAGAAGAAACAGCTGTTCCTCTGCTTTAAACATTCACCGACAAAAAAAAAAAAAAATCTATTGGAGTTAAGTTTCTTAATATTACAGGATTTGTGGTACGTCCTGCCATGGAATGGAAACGCTGGTGGAAATCACAGCAAGGTGACTTTCGAGAACGGAATAGCGTTGGAATTGGTTGCAAATTAATTGTAGCATGTGGAGTACACAGCGGAAAATACAACTTAAGATAGGATCGCTCAATCTCATTCTCTCTCTCTCTCTCTCTCTCTCTCTCTCTCTCTCTCTCTCTCTCTCTCTCTTTCTCTCTCTCTCTCTCTCATGCTCCTCGTCTCCACTCCTTTAATGCTGTTATTAGGCGACGCTCCCCATGAAGTTTCTAGAATATTCAGTGAAAAAGTAGGACTCCTGCACCGTCATGCTTGTCGTCATCATCATCAGTTGCCATCTCCACAACGAAGGTTGGCTGTAATGGATCTCCAACGTCTTCTGTCTCTTGCCTTGGTGGTGCACTCTGATAGACTCTTTCCTGTCCATCTCTTGATGTTATCTTCCCACTTATAGCGCTGTCTTCCCCTTGCATGTTTGCCTTCAACTCTCATTTCTTCTGCAAGGTGTTATGCCTTTTTATGTGGCCAAAGTATTTTAGCTGCCGAACTTTGATCTGTCTCATTAGTTCTCTTTTCATACCTAGATTTTGTAGGACCTCCTTATCTGTTTTCCTCTTTTTCCATGAGATACGCCCTATTCTTCTATAGATCCACATCTCAAGAGTCTCAATTCGTTCTTCCAATTGCTTGTTTTTTGTCCATTTTTCTACACCATACAGTAGTGCAGAATATATAACACTTTATGATTCTCAGTTTTAATTTGTGAGATAACTGTTTAGATATCAGTATATGTTTCATGTTGTTGAATGTAGCCTTGGCCATTCCTATTCTCTTCTTGATTTCTGTTTCACATCTGCCATCTTCTGTTATTATATGACCGAGATATACGTAGCTCTTGCCTTGTTCCAGGATTTCCCCATTTACGCTTATCTTTAATGTGGGTTTATCGTCTGTTTTGCTAATTATCAGCGTTTTTGTTTTCCTTCAAATATTAAATCCAATCCATATTCATGACAAATACTGTTCACTTTTCTTCATTAGTTCTTGCAAATCCTTTTTCACTTTCAGCTAACAACACGGTATCATCTGCCATATCCTTGTTTGTACAAGGCGACTAATATAAAGTTTTGTATAGGGTTGCAACCTTATAATGTGACAGAAATTCCCACATAAACCACCTCTGCATGAGCCCAGTGCATGATTGGTGCAGGCTTCATGCAAGAAGACAAGCTACAATCGTGGCCTCTGCTCCATAAGGAGCACCAAGGAAATGATCTTTAATAAATGATAAATTTGTCTGTGTCGGTGGGAATAAAATTTAGCTGTAGGAGTACAAAGAGGGAATAAGAAACGTTACAATCATGTTCTCTCTGTCAACCCACCAAGTCCTTTCTCTCGTGTACTCTCTCGCCTCTATCTGTCTCCTTCTCTTGCTCAATCTCTCCTCCCCCCCCTCTCTCTCATCCACCCCCACCTCTCTTTCCTTCTTGTCGCTTGCTCTCTAACCCTCTCACTCTGTCTTTCTCTCTATCTCCCCCTTCCTTCCTTCCTTTCTCTCATCTCTCTATCCTGTCTGCTCTTTCTCCTCGTGCTCTCTCTCCCTGTCTGTCTTTCACCTCTCGCTCCTCTCTCCTGTCTGTCTTTCTCCTCCACTCTTTCTCTCCACAGTCTGTCTTTCTTTTCTCGCGCTCTTCTCTCTGTCCTGTCTTTCCTCCTTCTTCTCTCTCTCTGTCTGTCTTTCTCTTCCCCTCTCTTCTGTGTCTGTCTTTCTCTCGCGCTCTCTCTGTGTCCTGTCTTTTCTCTCTCCCTCTCTCCATGTCTGTCTTTTCTCTCGTGCTCTCTCTTTCCTGTCTTTCTCTCGCCTCTCTCTGTGTCCTGTCCTTTCTTCGCGCTCTCTCTCTCCCGTCTGTCTTTCTCTCGCTTTCCTTCCCTCTCAGTCTTTCCCCTCGCCTCTCACCCCTGTCTGTCTTTCTCTTGTGCACCTCTTCTCCCTTCTGTCTTTCTCTCGCCTCTCTCCATGTCTGTCTTTCTCTCCTCTCTCTCTCTATGTTTTTCTCTTCCCTCCCTCTGTGTCTTCTTTCTCTCCCTCTCTCTCTCTTGTCTGTCTGACCTCTCTCGCGCTCTCTCTCTGTCTGCCTTTTCTCTTCGCGCTCTCCCCTGTCTGTCTTTCTCTGCTCTCTCTCTCTTGTCTTTCTCTCCGCTCTCTCTCTCTCACATGTCTGTCTTTCTCTCTCGCTCTCTCTCTTTCTCCTCTTTCTCTCGTGCTCTCTTTCTCTCTGTCCCTGACCTTTCTCCCCCGCTCTCTCTGCTGTCCTGTCTTTTCCCTACGCTCTTTCTTGTCCCGACTTTTGTTTCTTTCCTCGCATTCTCTCTCTCCATGTCTTCTTTCTCTCGTTGCTCCTCTCTCACCCGTTGTCTTTCCCCTCGCGCTCTCTCTCTTGTCTTTCTTTCTCTCGCGCTCCTCTCTCCCCTCAATTGTTCTTCTTTCCCATCCCTGTCTTTCTCTCGCACTCTCTCTCCCTGTCAGTCTTTCTCTCGCGCTCTCTCCCTGTCTGTCTTTCTCTTGTGCACTCTCTCCCTGTCTGTCTTTCTCTCGCGCTCTCTCCATGTCTGTCTTTCTCTCACGCTCTCTCTCTCTATCTGTTTTTCTCTTGCACTCTCTCTGTGTCTGTCTTTCTCTCGCGCCCTCTCCTCTGTCCCCCTTACTCTCTCGCGCTCTCTCTCCCTGTCTGTCTTTCTCTCGTGCTCTATCTCCCTGTTTGTCTTTCTCTCGCTCTCTCTCTGTATGTCTTTTTCTCGGGCTCTCTGTCTGTCTGACTTTCTCTCATACTCTCTCTCTGTCTGTCTTTCTCTCGCGCTCTCTCTCCCTGTCTGTCTTTCTCTCGCACTCTTTCCCTGTCTGTCTTTCTCTCGCGTTCTCTCTCCCTGTCTGTCTTTCTATCGCGCTCTCTCTGTGTCTGTTTTTCTCTTCCGCGCGCTCTCTCTCTCTGTCTTTCTCTCGCGTTCTCTCTCCCTGTCTGTCTTTCTCTCGCGCTCTCTCTCCCTGTCTGTCTTTCTCTCGAGCTCTCTCTCTGTCTGTCTTTCTCTTGCGCGGTCTCTCTCTGTCTGACTTTCTCTCACGCTCTCTCTCTGTCTGTCTTTCTCTCGCGCTCTCTCTCCATGTCTGTCTTTCTCTCGCGCTCTCTCTCCATGTCTGTCTTTCTCTCGCGCTTTCTCACTGTCTGTCTTTCTCTAGCGCTCTCTCTCCCTGCCTGTCTTTCTTTTGGGCTCTCTCTCCCTGTCTGTCTTTCTCTCACGCTCTCTCCCTGTTTGTCTTTCTCTCGCGCTCTCTCTCGGGGTCTGTCTTTCTCTTGCGCTCTCTCTCCCTGTCTGTCTTTCTCTCGCGCTCTCTCTCCCTGTCTGTCTTTCTCTCGTGCGCTCTGGCTCCCTGTCTGTCTTTCTCTCGTGCGCTCTGGCTCCCTGTCTGTCTTTCTCTCATGCTCTCTCTCTGTCTGTCTTTCTCTCATGCTCTCTCTCTGTCTGTCTTTCTCTCGCGCTCTCTCTCCCAGTCTGTCTTTCTCTCGCGCTCTCTCTCACTGTGTGTCTTTCTCTCGCGCTCTCTCTCCCTGTCTGTCTTTCTCTCGCGCTCTCTCTCCGTCTGTCTTTCTCTCGCGCTCTCTCTGTCTATCTTTCTCTCTCGTGCTCTCTCTCCCTGTCTGTCTTTCTCTCGTGCTCTCTCTCCCTGTCTGTCTGTCGTGCTCTCTCTCACTGTCTGTCTTTCTCTCGTGCTCTCTCTGTGTCTATCTTTCTCTCGCGCTCTCTCTGTCTATCTTTCTCTCGTGCTCTCTCTCCATGTATGTCTTTCTCTCGCGCTCTCTCTACCTGTCTGTCTTTCTGTCGCGCTCTCTCTGTCTGTCTTTCTCTCGCGCTCTCTCCATATCTGTCTTTCTCTCACGCTCTCTCTCTCTTTCTTTCTCTTGCACTTTCTCTGTGTCTGTCTTTCTCTCGCGTTCTCTCTCCCTGTCTGTCTTTCTCTCACGCTCTCACTCCCTGTCTGTCTTTCTCCCTCGTTATCTCTCCCTTTCTGTCTTTCTCTCGTGCGCTCTCTGTGTCTGTCTTTCTCTCATGCTCTCTCTCCCTGTTTGTCTTTCTCTCGTGCTCTCTCTCCCTGTTTTTCTTTCTCTCGCTCTCTCTCTCTCTGATGTCTTTCTCTCAGGCTCTCTGTCTGTCTGACTTTCACTCATGCTCTCTCTTTGTGTGTCTTTCTCTCGCGCTCTCTCTCCCTGTCTGTCTTTCTCTCGCGCTCTTTCCCTGTATGTCTTTCTCTCGCGCTCTCCTCTCTGTCTTTCGCTCGCGCTCTCTCTCTGTCTGTCTTTCTCTCGCGCTCTCTCTCCATGTCTGTCTTTCTCTCGTGCTCTATCTCCCTGTTTGTCTTTCTCTCGTTCTCTCTCTGTATGTCTTTTTCTCGGGCTCTCTGTCTTGCCCCTTTCTCTCACCTCTCTCTCTCTGTCAAAGTCTTTTCTCTCGCGCTCTCTCTCTCCCTGTCTGTCTTTTCTTTTCGCGCAACCTCTCCCTGTCTGTCTTTCTCTCGCGCTCTTTCCCTGTCTGTCTTTCTCTCACGTTCTCTCTCACTGCTCTCTGTTTCTTTTCTATCGCGCTCTTCTCTGCCCGCTACCTTTTTTCTCTTCCGCGCCCTCTTTCTCTCTGTCTTTCTCCCTCCTCTCTCTCTCCCCCTGTCGCCGCCTGTCTTTCTCTCGCCTTTCTCCCGGTCTGTCTTTTCATCTCTCCCCTCTCTCTCTGTCTGTCTTTCTCTTGCGCGGTCTCTCTCTGTCTGACTTTCTCTCACGCTCTCTCTCTATCTGCCTTTCTCTCGCGCTCTCTCTCCATGTCTGTCTTTCTTTCGCGCTTTCTCACTGTCTGTCTTTCTCTAGCGCTCTCTCTCCCTGCCTGTCTTTCTCTCGTGTCTCTCTCTCACTGTCTGTCTTTCTCACCCCCGCTCTTCTCCCTTGTCTTTCTTCACCTCCTTCTCTCGGGGTCTGTCTTTCTCTCGCACTCTCTCTCCCTGTCTGTCTTTCTCTCGCGCTCTCTCTCTGTCTGTCTTTCTCTTGTGCGCTCTCGCTCCCTGTCTGTCTTTCTCTCGTGCTCTCTCTCTGTCTGTCTTTCTCTCGTGCTCTCTCCCTGTCTGTCTTTTTCTCGCACTCTCTCTCCTTGTCTGTCTTTCTCTCGTGCTCTCTCTATGTCTGTCTTTCTCTCATGCTCTCTCTCTGTCTGTCTTTCTCTCGCGCTCTCTCTCACTGTGTGTCTTTCTCTCGCGCTCTCTCTTACTGTGTGTCTTTCTCTCACGCTCTCTCTCACTATCTGTCTTTCTCTCGCGCTCTCTCGCCCTGTCTGTCTTTCTCTCGCGCTCTCTCTCCGTCTGTCTTTCTCTTGCGCTCTCTCTGTCTATCTTTCTCTCTCGTGCTCTCTCTCCCTGTCTGTCTTTCTCTCGTGCTCTCTCTGTCTGTCTTTCTCTCGTGCTCTCTCTCCCTGTCTGTCTTTCTGTCGTGCTCTCTCTCACTGTCTGTCTTTCTCTCGTGCTCTCTCTGTGTCTATCTTTCTCTCGCGCTCTCTCTGTCTATCTTTCTCTCGTGCTCTCTCTCCCTGTATGTCTTTCTCTCGCGCTCTCTCTACCTGTCTGTCTTTCTGTCGCGCTCTCTCTCTGTCTGTCTTTCTCTCGCGCTCTCTCCATGTCTGTCTTTCTCGCACGCTCTCTCTCTCTTTCTTTCTCTTGCACTTTCTCTGTGTCTGTCTTTCTCTCGCGTTCTCTCTCCTTGTCTGTCTTTCTCTCACGCTCTCACTCCCTGTCTGTCTTTCTCTCGCGGTATGTCTCCCTTTCTGTCTTTCTCTCGCGTGCTCTCTGTGTCTGTCTTTCTCTCGTGCTCTCTCTCCCTGTTTGTCTTTCTCTCGTGCTCTCTCTCCCTGTTTGTCTTTCTCTCGTGCTCTCTCTCCCTGTTTGTCTTTCTCTTGCTCTCTCTCTGATGTCTTTCTCTCAGGCTCTCTGTCTGTCTGACTTTCACTTATGCTCTCTCTCTGTGTGTCTTTCTCTCGCGCTCACTCTCCCTGTCTGTCTTTCTCTCGCGCTCTCTCTCTGTCTGTCTTTCTCTCGCGCTCTCTCTCCCTGTCTGTCTTTCTCTCGTGCTCTCTCTCTGTCTGTCTTTCTCTCGCGCTCTCTCTCCCTGTCTGTCTTTCTCTCGCGCTCTCTCTCCCTGTCTGTCTTTTTCTTGTGCTCTCTGTCTGTCTGTCTTTCTCTCGTGCTCTCTCTCTCTGTCTGTCTTTCTCTCGCACTCTTTCTCCCTGTCTGTCTTTCTCTCGTGCTCTCTCTCTGTCTGTCTTTCTCTCGCGCTCTCTCTCCCTGTCTGTCTTTCTCTCGTGCTCTCTCTCGCTGTGTCTTTCTCTTGCGCTCTCTCTCCCCGTCTGTCTTTTTCTCGCGCTCTCTCTCCCTATCTGTCTTTCTCTCGCGCTCTCTCTCTCTGTGTCTGTCTTTCTCTCGCGCTCTCTCTCCCTGTCTGTCTTTCTCTCGTGCTCTCTCTCTTTCTGTCTATACCTCTCGCTCTCTCTCTGTCTGTCTTTCTCTCGCGCTCTCTTTCCCTGTCTGTCTTTCTCTCGTGCTCTCTCTCTGTCTGTCTTTCTCTCGTGCTCTCTCTCTCTGTCTGTTTTTCTATAGCACTCTCTCTCTCTCCCTGTCTGTCTTTCTCTCGTGCTCTCTCTCTGTCTGTCTTTCTCTCGCGCTCTGTCTCTGTCTGTCTTTCTCTCGTGCGCTCTCTCCCTGTCTGTCTTTCTATCGTGCTCTCTCTCCCTGTCTGTCTTTCTCTCGCGCGCTCTCTCTATGTCTGTCTTTCTCTCGCGCTATCTCTCTCTGTCTGTCTTTCTCTCGTGCTATCTCTCTCTGTCTGTCTTTCTCTTGTGCTCTCTCTCCCTGTCTGTCTTTCTCTTGCGCTCTCTCTCCCTGTCTGTCTTTCTCTCGCACTCTCTCCCTGCCTGTCTTTCTCTCGCGCTCTCTTGTGACCGTGCTGGTGTTGGTCCCTGTCCAATCCTAACTATAACTAGGTGACTGAGGCAGGCCTAGTTATCTATTATTTACTTTATTTCTTTCTTCCAAGTGAGATTGTTTCTCTTACTGGCTCCCTTGTTCCGCCAGAGATGATAGTTCTTGGATGAGAGTAGGTTCGTCTTTTGCTCAACCCAGACCACGTTCTTCCCTCCTTGATGTTGTCTAGCGACTGATGCGTATAGGGTGTTCTATTATTTCTATCTTTCCTAATACTCAATTCTAATATCTCTCCATTCCTTATTCTCTTCTCACATCAAAGCAACTGGAGTGATGTGATTCAAATTCAACAAGCAACCTTTATTTACATAAGATAATGCATGATCATCCAACATAATACATCAGCTACAGTTCACAATTTCAATGTCCTCAAGTCTTCCGCTTGATTCAAACACATATCTCAAAGCTTAGTTATATATTGTTTCTCTTGTAGCCTCTTGCATTTCGTGGTATACCTAGCTTAATAAAGTTCCTTCTCCTTTTATTTTACTATTTTGCTCATATTTTCTACAACAGTTCTTCTAAATCCTTGGAGTCATGTTCTCACCCAATCTCACTCTAGATAGGTTTAACTCCTCTAAATGCAGCATATAAAATTCAATAGCTACACCTGAAATAAACAATGTCCAATACCAAAATGGCTTCCACCATACTTACTCTTGTATGAGAGAGCGCATGAGATGTTTCGTGAATGTCAGACTCACTTGTGGTGGCGTCTCCATACTTACTCTTATATGAGAGAGCGCTTAATAGATTTCATAATTGTCAGTGCTGTGAACCCTTTGTTCGATACAATCTCGTTTAATGGCAATGCCTCATCTTCTTGGCATGACAGCCCATCCTGGCTATCTGATAATAAAAGTTATTATTTCTTTAGGCTTTAATATTGACCTTGACTCAATATTATCTTCTTTAGCTCGCTCCCTTAAATGCGAGCGTCGTTAGCTTGCGACAAATTTGCTGAAAGTCAAGAAAATAGTTCAAAGTTTTGTTCTTACCATTTTAAACGAAGTCCAGCACCTATCACGATCCTACTAACACCACCTATCAGCTAATCCTACAGTTGATCACACAAATTATTAATCAATTCTAAATGTTCTCCTGAATTCCTAAGCAATTCTAAATCTAGCTATTTCTGTAGCCCTTCTGCATACCGCAGGTTTCACATTTCTTGAGAGCTCAGCAAAACTTGACTTGCCCGGTCAACTTCTCTGGTAGGACTCTATAAACTTGACCGCTCAGTAGCGCGTCAATATCTGGACTGATCTCTAATCGTCCTTCAATTTCCTATCTGATGGTCCAAAAGTTGTTTTAGTTAATACGATTGGTCCGTTGTTCAGTTCACTCACCAATCGGCACGCTTAATTGTAAGCTGTTAGCTCCGTGAACTGTGCTACATAACTGTTTACCTCTAGTCACTATTTTCACGTGCGTTTTACTCTGCTCTGTGTTCTCTTAACTCACTAAACCTGTAAAGGGCGCTAATAACATTGTTATTCCCCTTTGTACTTTTTAACTTAGTTTCATTAATCCTTCTATATCTTTATTAAAACTGGTCTAATATGCAAATTTGGTAAACTCTAATGATATATACTTAAATTACTTTAAGGTCTAAAAAGGTTCCCTCCCTTACAAAAAACACTACATTTACATTCTTTTATCTCCCATGTTAAGAACAAATAAGTTATCACTTAGATTATTCTGATTTTCTAACCCATTTTTATATACTCTTTCATCTTGTTAACACCAAATAACTGTTCGACTGACTTAAACATACAGTGTATTTTACACTGTACAACCACACGGTGACATATACGTCCCGGGGCCGTTCAAATGTATCCCGCAGGGAGACATTTGTGTTCTATCAAAAAACTATTATCTGTTTACCCCACTAACATCTCTAATACTATTACCATGGATGCTCACAATACGAAAAAAATAAATTATAATGGCAAGTATATCATGCATTTGACTTCAATGCTACCACCAAAAAAATCATGGCTCTGCCTTACAATATCTATATATATATATATACATGTTCCTATTTTCGACATGGTCACTGCCTCTGGAAACAGAGGTTTGTCAGTACCTTTATATGTCTTGAAATATCTGCTGTTAATGTAATTTATCCATTATACGAGACAGATAAGCAGAAATAACTAATTAGTGGTACATAAGTAAATATTCCAATGTGATAGTGAAAGATGTCACCATGTCAGAGTTGATGTACCCGACTGATTCCAGCCTTGGGTGTATCAGTCAAATCCTTAACTCTTTCTAAAGCTATGTACATGCAGTAGTACGTCAGGGTAACAAAATATCCAACCCCAGAACATAGGAGTAATGTAGTCATGACCCTACAACTGTCATTACCATCATCTCTCAAACAAGTAGTACCCAATAATGCAATCAAGTTTTTATCCCTTGTATCTCTACATAGCCAGTGCTATAAAAAAATATATATGTAGGGACATTCACCCTCAGTGTAATATTTGCTTACGTCCATGAGTAAGACTCCATATGACTAAGTCTGGATCATTTCTCATGTCTGTTCTCTTTTTTTTTTTCTAGTCCTGAACACCTCTATGCCTGAGATAGGTACATTATAGCGATTAACATGCATTTAAGGTACTATACATTTTTCTCTTCAATGTCAGTGTTGATCATGTAGTATGCTGCATCTTGTACCTTGGGAAGAAGTCTATTAAGTTTCCCAAGACTATGTAGTTATTGTAGTTTGTCACACTCTTAAGATTATATATGTCTATTCTAGCATCTTATACATGGTATTAGAAAACAAGTAACCAAGTAAACATTGTACATTTATATACATATATATATGGGCGACATGGTACTGCCTCTGGAAACAGAGGTTTGTCAGTCCTTAATATGTCTTATATATCTGCCGTCAATGTCAGTATTCATTGCACCGGTCAGATAGGCAGAGTAATAGAAATATAATATGTAGCGTCACCAAGCATGCATTTAATTAAACATCCCCAAAGTGACAGCAAGAAATATGTGTTACTACGTCAGGATGTGATGTGCTCGACTGATTCTAGCCTTTGATGCACCAGTCGAATTACCAGTCATGTATGCAATTAATCACGCGAAATCTTACCATCTGTCTTGGGGCGATAGTAAAAGACCTAAGTCACTATTGTCAGAGCAGGATGTGCTCGGCTGATGCTAGCCTTTGATGCATCTGTCGAAACCGTAAGCTCAGTCTGTTACTATATACATGTACCCCTGTATGTCGGAGTTAACCAAAATTCAAGACCAAAATGCCTTAAGTCAATGCGGACATGACCATGTAAGGGTCATCTGTGTTGTATCTTACCCAACCTGTATTTAATATCAATTGTGGAGACATCTCATCTCGAAGTCACCTGTATAAACACTGTCATGTGGAATAAGGCCCTTTATCCACCATCTAATGTGCTCAGTTCTGAGGGAATAGGTTATTTTCTCTTTTTTTTTCACTGCTGCAACACCCTGGCTTGGAGTGTGACATTTCTTTTTTTTTTTTTCTTGTTGCCCTCTATGCCTGATGGTGGAGAAAGTATACCTCTGAAAAACATGGACATTGCAAATTAACATGAAAATTTTTAACCTAAGTCTTGGTAAGTCTCATCTTGTGAAGAAGCGTATTATTGTCTCTTTTAGAAATCTGTATCTTTTTTTCTAATCTTGTTCAATTGTTTTATGAAATAATTCATTGTTTACACTAACTTCTCAGTTACGTTGGTCTCTTGTATAAACTATTTCCTATCAGTCTGAATATCGTGAGAGTACAGTAGTTAACACTCATGTATATGTGATCAAAGTCTTATCACTACATATAATGTTTCCTGTTTATGTGATGAATGTGCTTTCATAAGTTAATGCACTACACAGTTAAGTTTCTTTGCAAAGTTCTACACTTCTGTTCAGAAGGCTAGTGTGTAGTGTAAAAGTGTAAGTGTAACCCGAACTACCACTAACCACTATGTTAACCACTACCAAATATTATTAGCTAACTAATCGTTGGATACCGTTGATAGAGGTACCGTGATTAAGCACTATAGCTGGGGAAGTGCTGTGAATGAGTACTATATGCTGGGGAAGTACTTTACGGCGATTACACTGTATGAGTTTGGAGATCTGTTTTGCAAGCTCCATCAGTGTAAATTTCTCTACTGTAGAGACGACTGTCGTACTGATGAAGTTGATATCAGTTGTGATGGTATTTATAGTCGCTCTGCAGGAGGATGAGGACGAACGAGTTCATACGTTGTGGTTGTCAGTATGACAATAGCTTGTTTACTTGATGTTGTATACATTCTGAGTTTGGTGTTGGTAAAGTCGTCCATTCTTTCAATATCATCTTCTTTGCTATGTGTTGACAAGTTCTGACTGTATAGGAACTATTATCTTGTCAGCAATATCGTTGCTAAAGTTCATAAACTGTGCTGTAGGTCTTCGATGATGATAAGTTTTGTTGTTTCTCTGTGGTTGTAAGGATATCTCCTCTTCATCATCCCAACTGTAGTATATAAGCTGGGGTTAGCTTGACTAGTGGTTGTGGTTGTGGTTGTTGACTCATTCTTCCTTCTGTACAGCTCCAGTTCTGCTGCATAGTTCCATCTTGTTGCTTGTATGTCACTTGTCATCACCTGTTCGCTTCACATGATCACTGGGGATGCGACAGGTGTCACAGGGAATATGTTATGGCTGACGTAGGGATTATGGTTGTGACGTGAATAGGGATGAGGGTTGATCGTGTAGTGCATCTAGTTTGTGCTTCCTTATTTCTTCTGTAAGGCTTCCTCCGCTGTAGTATGTGTTGACTGCAATAGCGACTTGATCGTTAGGCGAACAACTTGTGGATGTGTTGTCTTCTGTTTCCTTCTGTAAGGCTCTGTTTCTGCAACCTGTTTTTCTCGGTTGATGCTGTTCTTGCTTCTGAGCTTGTTTGGCATTTTCTGTCATCTGTAAGGCATGATCACTAGGGACAGGTGTTGCAGGTTGGGTAACTGAATAGGGAATGATGGTTCTAACATTCATTGATTGTTGTCTTTGTGCAAACTCAGCTTCTTGCTTCTTTGTTTATCTGTAAGGCTTGGACTCTTCCATGTCCCATGTCCCGTCTTGATCATACAAGCTAGGATTAACTTGTAGCTGATAGTTGTAGTTGATACTTTATTTCATCCCATAATTGCTGTCTTCTTGTGGTGCTTCATTAAAAATCTAAGTCTCTAGTACTTCTGCCGTCGTCACCACGACTTACTATTTACGTCGTCACCACGACTTTTCATATAATTTTCCCGCCGTACTACCTCGGCCTCAAATGTATGTCTTACATCTCCTTGTTGTCTCCCCTACTGCAGTACCCTATTAGTCAGGTGTACTCAGTTCTCTGTTGTGTGCGGTACAGACCAATTATACTAAGTCTTCCCAAGACTGAGCTTACGCCGCCATATTGTTTATGTATAGTGCTATGATTGTCCTCACATAGCCTCTATCTCTTTCTTCATTACTTCATCTCCAAAAATTTCTTCCGTCGTCACCACGACTTTTCATATAATTTTCCCGCCGTACTACCTCGGCCTCAAATGTATGTCTTACATCTCCTTCACTCTTCTCCCCTACTGCAGTATCCTATTGGTCAGGTGTACTCAGTTGTCTGTTGTGTGCGGTACAGACCAATTATACTTAGGCTTCTCAAGACTAAGTTGCCGCCGCCATTTTGTTTACCTCTCATAATATGCTATGCCATTGCTCACATAGCCTGTTGCTGCTATCTCCCATTCTCCTTACTTATTCACCATGTCTAAAAACTTCATCATCATGGCCTCTCTACTTTTAAGCGCCTCTAACGCTATCAGTTTATCCATATCTTGAGTCTCTCCTATTATTCTGACTTCATTAACACTTTGTTTCATCTCTACCTCTCTATCTCGTATATCTCCCGAGTTTCTCTCAACCTCTCCACTTCTTACTTCATCAACCGTTTGCCTCGGTTTTTCTCTATCTACCATTTCTTCTCTTCTCGCACTCCCTGAGTTCCTCTCAGGTTCTATGTCGCTACTGCGACCTCTAATTATATAACTCTCTCGCTGCATCCTTATTGCACGCCGTGGTATTCTTGATGCTGTGACCCTGCTACTAATTAATGCATCTCTGCTTCCATGACTTTCTTTCCCGTTTTTCACTGGGATTCTTGACTTTCTTAATTCTCTTCTGCTACCACTATTTATCTCCTCTTTTTTAGCTTCTTGGCTCCTGGATCGATATTCTCCTCGATCCGTATTTCTTCTGTCTTTATTGTCCACTCTCAGCTCCTCAAATTTCATATCAATAAATTCGCACAGTGCAGCCATATCTTCCTTTCTACCATCACCTGCCTCAGGTGATATTACATCTTCCTTCTCCAATGTTTGTCTATTTATTTTCTGTTTCTTTTGTAACTCTTCCAGTGTGCTCTCTAAATCTGCACAACGTGCGGTTAACTCTTCCACTTTTGTTGTGTCATTTTTTCCTTCCTCTCTACCACTAGGTCGGTATCTCCTTCGATCCTTAGTAGTTTCTCTACTTCTACTACCGCTTCTATTTCCTAGCCTATCTCGGCTCTTGGATCGGTGCTCCCTTCGATCCGTATCTCTTCTATTAGCACCTTTATTTCTCAGCTCCTCAAATTCTCTATCAATAAATTCGCACGGTGCATCATAATAAGTGTCTTCTACTTCTGTTATATCTCTATGTCTTTCTTCTTCTTTGTTGTTTCCTGACCATCCATGGTCTACACTGCCTATTCTTTGTTGACCCGTTTCCTTGGTCCTTTTATCTTGTTCCTTCTCTTGTAATTCTCTATAACTGCTCATCTTCTTTTTCAATTCTTCCAATTTCCTGTCAAGATTTTGAACGAGTGCTTCTATCTCCTCATTGCTCTTTGCTGCACTACCATTTCTCATCTTTTCCTTCCTCCTCCTTCTGACCTCTTGTATATGTCTCAGCTTTGGTAGTTGCCTTACAACATTCGGCGAATCATCTGAAGACGACCTCTGTCTCTTCATTCCTCTTATTTTCCCCTGCTCCATCTCCTCCTGGGTATCTGAATCTTTAGCTGATGTCTCTTCTGCATCTGGGGTTCGACTTGGACCACCTTGTTGTTTGGTCTCTATCAGTTGCTCGTTTTGGTTCAATAGCTGTTGTTCCCGTGCTCTGTACTTTTGTTCCGCCGCTCTTGTATGTTTGTATGGTGCATCTATTTCATTATCAGCACTGTTCCATTCACTTCTTATTGCTGTCGTATCCTCTAAGATCTCGCTGTAATATTCACTGTCTGCATGCTGACCTATTTGTATTCTATCTTTCTCTTGCGTATGTGTGCCCATGTCCTCTTGTTCGTTGTACAACCTTTGAGGAGTAGGGGTTGATCTATCATATGTTGTTTCCGGTTCTGCATGGATTTGTGCTCTTGTAACAATCTGTTTCCGCGCTAGTGTTGACCTACCACTGTCACTGACTATGACCTCACTGGGAATAGTATCTATGTCCTCGTCGCTCTTGGTCATTTGAACTACCCAGTTGTCTCCTCTCGCAGTTACATCCCAGTCACTAACTTTGGGTGTTGTTTCTGTTTCGTCATCATGTATGGGTAGTGACGTACTACTATCTCTATTATATAGACGGTTGTCTCTGTATCTCAATCTCTCTATCAACTCTGTTGGTGGAATATCTTCCTCGTCTTCTGAATTCTCTCTGCAGCGAGTGAGGCGTCTTACAGCATCTGATACTTGTTCTGGGTTGTTGTTTTGTTGATCATCAATGTCCTGCCCTTCATCGGTGTCGTATTCAATAAGTGAACTGCTTGTTGACTCTGTAGACTCGTAATAAGTCAAAGTGGATTTTCGTATCGGTCTGGTATTCTGTAAAGCTGGTGGTACTATGGGGCGATGATCATCTTTTTTCATCTGCGCTACATGTGCTTTGACTTTTATGCTCTTCTCCTCATTCCATAGTTCATAATTCACCGGTGTCGTTCGTTCCAACACTTTAAACCCATCAAGCCAACTATTATCCATCTTATCTCGGACATTCTTTTTGTAATATACTTTATCTCCAGGCTTAAATTCTTCCAACGTTGCTTTTTTATCATGCTGCTTCTGCCGTTTCTTGAAAGCTTTCTGTGCATTATTATTTGCTATTTGGTGGGCCTTATACTTCTCTTGTATGATAATTTCAATTGGATCCTCACCTTGATACTTTCTGTGTGGTTGTAATAGATTATCTAATGGGAAGGTGGGTTCACGTCCATATAACAAATAGAAAGGTGAGCATCCTGTTGTCTCATTTACATTTATACGTATTGCTTCAAGGGCTTGATTGATATATAAGTCCCAATACTGGAGGTTGCCTCGCATATACTTGGCAAGAATATCATTCAATGTGGCATGCATACGCTCATTCCGTCCATTTGCCTGTGGTCTGTAAGGCGTAGTGGTGGTATGTTGAATATGTAGCTTCTGAAGCGTTCGTTTGAAAGGGTTACCAACAAATTGTTTTCCATTGTCTGTGATTATTCTCCTAGGGCACCCATGTCGTGGCATGAATTCTTGCAGAAAAAATTCAGTTATTGTTGCTGAAGTTGCATCCTTGAGAGGGTAGCTTTCAGGCCATACCGAATACTGGTCAACGATATGTAAAATGTGTTTGTTCCCTGACTGTGTGACTGTATGTGGCCCAGAAATGTCCATGCTGATAACTTCCATGGGGAAATGTGATTGTTTCATCTCTTGTAGAGGGACCCTGGTTGGTCTCATGTTCCGTATTTTACAGGTTTTACAACCGTTAATATATTCAGTGATATTCTTATACATGTTTGTCCAGTAGTATCTTTTCTTGATAACATCTATAGTTTTGTCTCGACCAACATGTCCATTGGCATCATGGAACTGTACCAGAATCTGAGGTACTAGGTTTTGGGGAATTACTTTTTGTAGTGTACCTTCTTGTTTGTGGTCAATATGGTACAGGGCTTGGTCTTGTGGCATGATAGTAAATTGTTTAAGCGATTTAGGCTTCGCTTCTAACTGTTTGATAAGCTTGGCTATCTCAGGATCTTTTCTCTGTTCTGCGCCTATATCAAATGTGCATACGTTTGTTGTTTCCTCTGTATCTATGTCTGTTGTATCTGTGCTATCGTCAACATCCACTCCGCCGGAACTGATTACATTGATTTCCTTTGTGTTGTCATTAATATCAGTACCCGCATCAGAATCTTCTTGCTGTGTAGTACCAGTGTGTGGGATCCTAGATAGAAAATCTGCACATGTATTCTGTTCACCTGGGAGGTGTTCAATGGTCGGACAATACTGTTGCAAGTTGATAGCCCACACCTGTAACTTTTTTGGTTGTTCCTGTGTCTTGATAAGCCAATTCACCAATGGTTGATGATCTGTTCTAATGGTAAGTTTGGTGCCTCTGATGTAAAAGTCAAGTTTCTTTATGGCATAATGTATAGCGAAGGCTTCTCTTTCTGTAATTGACCATCTAATTTGTGTTTTGGAAAGCGCATGTGATATAAATGCTATGGGCATCTCATTTGGAATCTCTGGTGCAGTACCTGTGTCATCATCTTCCCTGTGCTGGACTAAGCGAGCACCTATAGCTGTTTCGGAGGCGTCCGTATACAGAATCATCGGACGAGATATATCCGGGTGTGTTAGAAGTGGTAAAGTTGCGAGTGCTTCTTTAAGATGATCAAAGGACTTCTGACATTCTTCTGTCCACTTGAATCGAGAATATTTCCTAGTGAGGGCGATAAGTGGTTCAGCGACTTCTGAAAATTTTGCAACATGGCGTCTGTAATATCCGCAACAACCAATAAATGCTCTAATTTGCTTCACTGTTTTGGGAGCAGGCATCTTCTTTATTGCTTCCACCTTCTCTGTGTCCGGGCGAATGCCATCTTTGTTCACTATAAATCCTAAGTATTTCGTTTCTGTCTTCAAAAATTGACACTTGCTTAGCTTGAGTTTTATTTGGTGGTGTTGGAGGCGATCAAAGACTTGCTCAACTTTCCTTAAGTGGTCGTCCACTGTACCTGCTGTATGTATGAGTATGTCATCTATATATGCTAATGCGAAAGGATACATTTCTTTTAAAACCTGCATCCAAAGATCAACTTTCTTTAATGCCTGTATGTATGAGTATGTCATCGCTAATGAAAGGATACATTTCTTTTAAAACCTCATCCTTAATATGTATGTCGCTGGGCTTCCCTTTAGACCGAAAGGCATCACATTCCATTTGTAACTACCCATGTGTGTACAAAAAGATGACTTCTCCTTTGCCGCTGGAGTCATGGGAATGCACCAAAATCCTGAACGTGCGTCTAATGTTGTAAAGTATGTAGAATGTCCAAGTGTCGCCAGTATATCGTCAATACGTGGTAGCGGATATGAAATTGTTTTAGTTATTCTGTTCAGTGCGCGGTAGTCGCAGCAGAATCTACTTGATCCGTCTTTCTTTGTGACAATTACTATGGGTGATGACCACGCTGATGTAGATCTTTCAATAATGCCCGCCTTCAACATGTCGGTTATGGCTTTCTCCACTATCTCACGATTCTTCAAAGGAGTGTGGTAAGGTCTTAAACTGATAGGCTCCTCTACTGTAGTCTGAATGTCCATGTGTATTGTATTGGTTCTGCCTAACTCCATATCTGTTAGCGCGAAAACATCTTGATGTTTAGTAACAAATGCGGTAAGTTGTTTCTTATGTTGATCGTCTGCCTTCAACGTTGCCAACAATTGTGAAACTCGATCTGGTGTGCTCTCTGGTGTGTGCGAGTCTTGGCTTGACTCTAGTGTCTTAACATATGTATTATCATCTTCTATTCTGTAACCATTGTTCCTAGTCTCTCGTTCCCTATTGTGATATCTCCAATGTCTGCGATTCATAGTCTCGTTTTTTCCAAATGGTTTTTCTGTGTATTCTGCTCTGGGTATTCGCCATGGAGTATACTGTCCATTTTTTCTATAGTTGTCATTTCCACACTGTCGTTCACTACGGCAGTAATCAAAGGGTTTTGAGTATCTTTCTCCATATCTCTGATGTATTGGTGGAGTTGAGTATCTGTTGTTGGTTATCCGCCATGGAGTATACTCTGATTGCATTCTGTAAGCGTTCCTTCCCCCCTTGTCGTTCCCTACGGCAGTATGTTGGTGGGGTTGGCAATAAGGAATCTGTAACCAAGTTGATATAATATGGCTGTCCCCTATCATTTGCTGCTTTTCTATATATTCCACCACTAGCTCTTCGCTGTATTATTTGGTTTATTCTTTGTACAAAGCGAGAGTGTTCATTGAATTTATTAATTGTGCCTATGTTTTCCGGTTTGTTTCTACACGCTCTCTCGTATGGTGTATCATCTTGACTATTGTATGTTTTTGCTCCGCATCTCTGGACACTGTTGTGACGAGTCACATACCTAGAGTTATCCGCTCTCTGTCCATACTGAATTTGTTGACCGTTTTGTATATCCATTGACCTTGTTTGTTGCGTCAGTTTAGCAGTCCTATGTATAAGGTTCTCATTATGTGCTTTGAATTCTTTTGCTGGCGTTTTGTTAACCGGAGAGTAACCTGAGGTAGAGTTTCGGGGTGTATGTAGTTCCGAAGAATGATGTTGATTTCCAGCAACTTCAGGTGTTCTATTATTTCTTACAGTGGTTAAGGACGATCTTTGTATTTTAGCTACTATTGCACCTCTGCGTATTGTTGTTGTTTTTCCTGAAGTATTTATAATCATGATTGGAAAATCCCTAGAAGACGAGATTTCTGCGATGCCTTCTGTAACGAACATGAGAGGTTCATCGTTTAAGCCTTCATTATCCAAAGGTTCGATATTTATTGACTGACCCGGTTGAATGTAGTTAGAATTCTTCACTCGACCTTTAGCTATTACCAGTGTGTTAGGTTTCACTGTGACTGGGGCTGTTAACCGCACTAAAGATGCAATGTGTATGTCATCTTGTAGTGGTATGTATTCGCCATTAATCCTAACCTGATGGTTATCACAGTATATCCTGGCATTATTTTTGTTGAGGAAATCTCTTCCCAAAATAAAGTTTCTCGACATCCCTCGTGTGATTATAAAGTGATGTGTAATGTTTTGTTGTCCTATGCCGAAAGTAATAATGGCAGTACCACATGACTTCATGTTTTCTCCCGTTACTGATGACAAAATTGTTCTCGAGGGCTGAAAAGTCACTAAATGCTTGATTTGTTTATATAATTGTTCCCTGATGAGACTGACTGAAGCGCCTGTGTCTACAAGTGCCCGATAATTCTTGTTATTAATTTTGATTAAACAAGAGCTAGGGTCTGATGTGATGTTTATTCTTTGAGGAGGGGTTGTTGTATATGAAATTATGTTGTTCTTTGGTTCTTTGGACCTACGATGAAAAAAATTATTATTTTCATATACTTTATGGTCATCACGAGTGGTCCTACCTAGTGATTGACCGGTCCATTTCCCTGGTTGTACCTTCCTGCTGGTCTGGTTCTGGGGTTGAATGGTGTATATGCCCCTCGGAAATTTCGATTATATCCACGAGTATCATCATACCTATTCTGTTGTGCATTATTATACTGCCGGTACATGCGAGGATGTTGTTGTTGGCACTGGGAGGCGATGTGTCCTCTAATACCGCAACTAAAACATGCGAGAATGTTCACCTGCTGTATGTTCTGCTGTCTATGAGAGCGTGGAGGATAGCTTGTGTTCGCCTGTCCCTGACTTTCCATTCGGCTTGGGCGACGCCAACGAGAGCGGGAATGTCCGATCTCCATCGGCTCATGTTCTGTTCGTGCTTCTACCGCTGGCTCTTGTTCTGTGCATTGATTGAACCTCGTTTGAACATTTTCTTCGGTAATTGCTACTTGTATTGCCTCATTTATTGTGTTAGGATCCTTGCGAAACAAATGTAGTTTTGTATTCTTTGCGAACAGTCCATCAATAAAAATCCCTACCAGGTGTTTTTTCTAGGTCTGGTGATGCTGTCACCCCGTTCACAAATGCCTCCTCTGCCAAATTTAATAGTTTTTCTGCATAAGATTGTACAGGTTCGTTTTGTTGCTGTCTAATGCGGCGAAGCAATGACCACGCATGTTCTGTATTGGTGATGTCGCTATAACGTCTCGTTAATTCTTTCTTTAATGATTCATATGTTTCATTTGGATACGTCTCTGCACGTCTCCGTAGAAAATCAGTGACAAGAGCATCAGACGAGAAATATAATATCTTCCTACGTTCTACATCCGTGCCCGCATTTATCATGACAGCAAATCTATCTGCGTCTTTCATCCATTTTCTGAACTCTTTTGGGTCTCCCTTGAATGGTGTTATCACTGATCTTATTTGATTATACTTTGCATAGGAGTCAACGTTATAAAGCGTTTCGGTAATATTTTTGAGAACAGCCATTGTTGGTTCCTGCTCCATAAGTGGTGGGACAGTTATGGAATGCTGTTGCTGTTGTTGCTGGTATTCTATCTCTCCTTGTGATGTGGCCATGTCGCTGTAGGAGGAGTGGTCACGGCGCCAAATTAGTCTTATGTGACCGTGCAGGTGTCACAACTAGTTGATAGCTATAACTAGGTGCTTCCAAGTGAGATTGTTTCTCTTACTGGCTCCCTTGTTCCGCCAGAGATGATAGTTCTTGGATGAGAATAGGTTCGTCTTTTGCTCAACCCAGACCACGTTCTTCCCTCCTTGATGTTGTCTAGCGACTGATGCGTATAGGGTGTTCTATTATTTCTATCTTTCCTAATACTCAATTCTAATATCTCTCCATTCCTTATTCTCTTCTCACATCAAAGCAACTGGAGCGATGTGATTCAAATTCAACAAGCAACCTTTATTTACATAAGATAATGCATGATCATCCAACATAATACATCAGCTACAGTTCACAATTTCAATGTCCTCAAGTCTTCCGCTTGATTCAAACACATATCTCAAAGCTTAGTTATATATTGTTTCTCTTGTAGCCTCTTGCATTTCGTGGTATACCTAGCTTAATAAAGTTCCTTCTTTTATTTTACTATTTTGCTCATATTTTCTACAACAGTTCTTCTAAATCCTTGGAGTCATGTTCTCTCCCAATCTCACTCTAGATAGGTTTAACTCCTCTAAATGCAGCATATAAAATTCAATAGCTACACCTGAAATAAACAATGTCCAATACCAAAATGGCTTCCACCATACTTACTCTTGTATGAGAGAGCGCATGAGATGTTTCGTGAATGTCAGACTCACTTGTGGTGGCGTCTCCATACTTACTCTTATATGAGAGAGCGCTTAATAGATTTCATAATTGTCAGTGCTGTGAACCCTTTGTTCGATACAATCTCGTTTAATGGCAATGCCTCATCTTCTTGGCATGACAGCCCATCCTGGCTATCTGATAATAAAAGTTATTATTTCTTTAGGCTTTAATATTGACCTTGACTCAATATTATCTTCTTTAGCTCGCTCCCTTAAATGCGAGCGTCGTTAGCTTGCGACAAATTTGCTGAAAGTCAAGAAAATAGTTCAAAGTTTTGTTCTTACCATTTTAAACGAAGTCCAGCACCTATCACGATCCTACTAACACCACCTATCAGCTAATCCTACAGTTGATCACACAAATTATTAATCAATTCTAAATGTTCTCCTGAATTCCTATTTCTAAGCAATTCTAAATCTAGCTATTTCTGTAGCCCTTCTGCATACCGCAGGTTTCACATTTCTTGAGAGCTCTTTTTTTTTTTTTTTTTTTTGTTTTTTTTTTTTTTTAAATACCTTTATTGGGTCAATGTTTTACAACATAGTATTTACAGAGTTATACATTTCAAATAATGTAAATTACATAGTATAAAACTACTCCCCTCCCTCCCCCCCCCCCCCCCCCAAACACAAAAAAAAAAAAAAAAAAAAAAAAAAAAAAAAAAAAAAAAAAAAAAAAAAAAAAAAAAAAAAAAAAACCCACTCCCCCCTTCCCCCCCCCCCAACCCCCTCCCCTCCCCAATATATTACAAGTCAATATTCGAAAACAGTTGAACAATGAAATGATTAATGATACATCAACAAAGGGGTGGTGACCCCCTACCATGAAATGATTAATGAAGACATATGTGATGGAGTATTTACATTTATAATATTTACAAACAAAGCTGCCTGCTTTGTATAATGATCAAAAGGTCAAATATTTATTTAAGCAACCAAAAAAAGAATTCAAATTTGTTCTGTTATGTTATGTGTTACTTGTTCGTATATTTGTGAAAAAATTCTACTGTCATAATGTATGCCGTCATGTACTGCCCTATTCCTACATGTCCATACTAGGTATCTAAATTCTGTTAATAAAGTTAAGAGTTTAAGCTCCGTCTGTCTCGGTAGAGTCGGTAAAGTATTCAACATGACCGCTTGATACATGTTGAGTGATTGCGGTGTTTTGGAAGCTATCAGTGTTCTTAGTTTGTTTATTGTCGGGACCACTGTCCTACAAGTATAAAACAAGTGGTCCTCTGTTTCTATTGCGTTGTTACTGCACAGTTTACACCTTGGTGGCGCCTTGCCTGCTTTCATTGCTGAATGTTTACTCATGATAGGTGTTAAACCGTACAGTAACCTAAATGTAACTTGTTTGGCTTGTGGCTTGATGTCTATTGCATGAATGTTTGAGAAGCTTTGTGTGTAGTCTGTTATGAAAAGGTTGTACCCTCGTTTAATCCGTGTGCCTAAATAGGGTTCCTGTGCTGCAACTAGTAATTTATATATGAGTTTGGTGTCTTGTTTCACTAACTGTTCGTTTCCTTTTAGATGTTGTAAGCATATCCTATAAAAGGGTGGTGGGGTCCCAAAGAAATGTGGTTGATTATTTTCTAACTTGTGTAATTTAATTAACCTAAGTCCAATGTAGTAATGTGCTAATGGGTAAAGATCTGGATTTTTTATAATCTCCCCTATATATTTAACCCTTAAAGCTTTAATCTTAGTGTTGATGTCTTGTAAAGCTATCCCCCCTTTATGTTTGGGCTGTATTAGGGTTAAATGTTTAATGCTTTTAAAGGTGCCCTTAAAAATGAAGTTCCTAATTAGTACATTTATCTTAGTTGCCACTGACTTTGGCATAATCTGAATATTAGCTGTATATATAATTTTAGGCATAATGAAACAGTTCACTATGATACTTCTCCCAAAAATAGTAGCTGTCTTATATTTATATTTCTCTAACATGTTTTGAATTTTATCTACTAACTTTATCCATGTCTCTGTATTGGGGTCATGGGGGTTACAAGAGTAATTTATCCCATAAATTTTGATTCTGTTAACTTGCGTTAACTGAAAGGGAAAATCTGTTTTATTTGCCCATTTACCTAAACCCATTAAACTAGATTTTTGAATATTTAGTTTGGATTCGTTAGCGTATCCAAACTCTGTAAAGGTTTCTAATATCTTTCTTATGGAATCTACAGTTGCTGGAAGAAATAAAGTATCATCAGCGTACGCTAATGATTTTCTTTCCCCCTGCCCGGGTACAAAGGTCCCCGTGATGTTTACATCTTGTCTTATTTTTTCCAGCACTGGCTCTAGTGTTAAAACGTATAACAGGGGGAGACAAAGGACAGCCTTGCCTCACCGATCGTGTCAGCCTAACCGGGTCACTTAAACTGTGATTAATTAGTAATCTACTATGGGGTTTTTTTATATAAGATCCCTATCCATGTTCTAAAATAAGTACCTATATTGTTTGCTTGTAAAGTTTTGTGTAGAAAGGAATGTGATACCCTGTCAAAGGCTTTTTCCTGATCTAGTGATAGTATTGCACTTTGACACTGTCTACATTTAGATCTTTTGGTATTTCTAAAGGTGATAAACAGATTCATTACAAACTGTTCGGCAAGCTTCACTTTCCTGGAAGGGGCATTCATCAATAACTTCGTTTTATGATTAAATGGGGGCCTATAATTGCGGCTCGGACAAAAAGAAAAAATAAAATTCTGCCCGTTAACCATCGGGGCCGGGTGATTTGTTTTTTCTGGAAAAGTACCTAATGCTTCCTTAAGTTTTCTAAAGTTAAAGTTTGGCTAATTTCTTTTCTCATCATCCTTAAGTTATGTGTAGTGGTAGACTTTATC
>JAMPIV010021642.1:0-42500 GCA_024509875.1 Oreohelix idahoensis
GGAAAGCAAAACTAGAAATCCTGGCTATAACGGAAACGAAGAAAAAAAGGACAAGGAGTCATGGATCTCGATGGCAACACGTTGCTCTACAGTGGTGTACCCATATCTGAAAGAGCTAAAGGGGGCGTGGGTTGCATTGTGGCCCAAAATCAAAAGACAGTATCACGGATGGAACCTTTGTCTCGGAGCGCATTATGGTTAAAAACTAAAGAAGAGAAACCAAAGTCAAACCTGGTCATCAGAGTTTATGTGCCCAATGAGGATGAGAGAGCAGAGGTCAAGGAGGAATTCTTCGAGCTGCTTCAAAGGACAGTGGATGACTGCCTAGATGAAGTTATCATGCTCGGAGATTTTATGCCAGAGTTGGAAATGACCATGCTAGATGGGGTGGAGTTATCGGAAGATATGGAGAAGATACTCTCAATGACAATGGAAAGCGACTCCTTAGATTCTGCAGTGAGCAGAATCTGATCATTACAAACACAAAGTTCCCCCATAAGCGCATACATGCATACACTAGATGTGAACCACCCAAGAATGAGAAGTCAGTGATCGACTATGCCATTGTTCGGAGAAGCTCATTCAGATATGTCCGAGATGCAAGAGTCTGGAAGGTGGGCCAGAAGATTGGAAGTGATCCCCTAAACCTGCTAACAAACAAACGAACAACCTTGAAAGAGTTGCTTACAGCCTAGGAACTGCCAAACTGCCCACCATCCAACCCAAGAAACCCAAGTAAACACGAGCAAGTAGAGAAATGAGCAATAGGACCTACAAGCAGAAGAGAGCCAGAAATTAACGACTCAGATATCATGTGCTTATTGCTACAGACAGTGAGCAAACACAGAAGAACGACCTGATGACTTTGGGAAACCCTCTGGAATAAATTCAAGGATATCATAAAGACAGCTGTGCAGCAGAAGCATGCGTGAAGTTCCGACTTGGGAACCAGAACCAGGACAAGCGAGGACATACAATGGTGGGACAGAGAAAGTCAACAGAGAACGCGGCATCAAGAGAGAAGAAAATGGCAATGGAAACAATTACATAGGAGCTAAAAACAACAACATGAGACAAAATTGAAAAAATATAGAGAAAATTGATGACACTCAGAACAGAATAAAGAGAACAAAGTGCTCAGCAGCAAAACATAAAGTCCTGGGAAGAATTTGGAGAAAAGCTAGAAAAGATGCACAAGAAAACCAGAAATTGTTCTATAAGACCATAAAGAACATGAGGAAGAAAAAACAATGCCCTCTCAAATTTATAAAGGACAAGCAAGGCAAATTGCTTACTGCCCCGAAGGAAGTAATGGAAAGATGGAAAGAATATTTCTCAGAACTCCTGGATGGTGAGCATGGTGAAGCATCAGAAATGATAACCACTAGCACAGAAGAGAAAACCAATGATGGTGAAGATGACATAAAGATGGAAGAACTGAGGGCAGCACTAGAGAAAATCAAGATGGGCAAAGCAGTAGGGCATGATGGTATAACACCAGAAATGGTTAAGTACATGGGAGCATCAGGTGACCTATTACTCTTAAAGGCCCTACAGGCAGCATGGTGCAACAAGACCATACCAAAGGATTGGGAGATTGCCATCATAACACCAATTTTCAAAAAGGGTGACAATCGACAATGTGGAAACCATAGAGGCATATCCCTTCTCAGTGTCCCTGGTAAAATCTACTCTAGAATCCTAGAGCAGAGACTCCGACGCCTAGCTGAGCCACAATTGGATGAGGTCCAATGCGGATTCCGAGCAAACCGAAGTACTCAAGACCTAATCCTCACACTCAGACAGCTGAGTGAAAAGGCCCTTGAGTATAAAAGTGAGATCCATCTTTGTTTCATAGATCTGGAAAAGGCGTTTGACAGGGGTCCCCTGGAGCAAACTTTGGGACTGTTTGGCAAGGAAGAACATTCCAGCACCTCTGATTCATGCTATACAGAGCTTCTACATGTCTTGCAGAAATTATGTGAGGACAGCAAACCATAAGTCAGAAGAGTTTCAATGGACCACCAGTGGTGTAAGACAAGGTGATATCCTATCACCTTACCTCTTCATACTCCTTATGGACGATGTTATCAAGTCATGTAAGGAGAGAACAAGAAAGTATTCAGTGGGGTACTGGAAGATGAGACAGGTATGCACATCTCCAATCTACCTGCAAGTCTGGAAGGAAGAGCTGGAGAAGAGAGGGATGGTCATAAGCAGCTCTAAAACAAAATCCATGGTGATATCACGAGAAGAAAGAAGACATCAGATTAAGTTGGGAGAACAGGTCCTGGAGCAGGTCGACCACTTTAAATATCTCGGAGCTATTATAGACCGAAAGGGAGGCATCAAAGAAGAGTTGGCCACTCGAAAAGCAGCGGCTGGGAGACTTTTTCAGGCCATAAATCGTGGATTCCTCAGCAAGAAAGAGGTTGGTTAGAAAACGAAGATGGCTGTATACCGCTACACCTATGTCCCAGTCTTGACATATGGATGCGAGTCGTGGACAATGACTACAACCCACAAAAGCCAGATCCAAACCTCAGAAATGAGGTATCTGAGGAAAGTGGTTGAAGTAACAAGAAGAGACATGGTCCGCAACCAGACGATCCGTCAAGGCCTAAAATCCCATCCGCTGCAGACCCAAATAAAACAGTCCCAACTAAGATGGTTTGGCCATGTCTGCAGAATGGGAGAAGATCTGCTACCACGACAAGCATGGGAAACAAAGAGCCAGGGATCCAGACCTCCAGGACGACCCAGAGTCCGCTGGGAGGACAACATTAGACAATCTTTGAAGGACCGAGGACTAGAATGGAACCAGGCCAGGAAGAAGACAGCTGATAGAATGGTCTGGCGCCCTCTCTTCCAAACCTCTACCCCTCACGGTAGAAGGGGAACGACTAAATTAAAAAAAAAAAAAAAAAGTAACTCAGAAAGTGTATCATGTCCTATCTTGTGAGTTCTGATATATTATAAATATATATCTATAATATATATATATATATATATATATATATATATATATATATATAGGTATATATATATATATATATATATATATATATATATAATATTCTGATGTAGGAATCGTCTAGCTTCTATACGATTGTACGCCAAATACTTAATGTGCCGACCAGATTTCTGCATTACTCTTTTTTTTCTCTCATGAGTTCCGTAAAGTATTGCCTCCCCTGCTTTGCATTAGTGGTCCAACCGTGGCCAGAACTCAAGAGTATCTAATATGGGCTTCAAAGGTATCTACCATCGCAAAACATTACTCTTGGCAGAGATGTAGATAGAAGGGTAATGAAACTTCTATTACAAAGGGAGTCTTCACAAGATATTCAGATAAGCGAGAACATTACTCCTTTGGCTGAGTATGTTAAACTCTGTAATTCTGCCAAACGCGTTTGTGAAGGATTTAAGCACTTATTACTTTCAGCTCGTTTAAGCCCACACCTCTGATTTACTTAGTGGAATTCTATTAGTTTAGTATAGCTCGGTTTAAAGTGTGTGCAGTAATTTGACTGAGACAAACATGCACTAACTTTAAAATGATTAAATCGAAGTTAAATTTGTATAATTACAAATAACAAAATTTAATATTCACTTTAGGTGTTAACAGTTGGAAATAATTTGAATAGTTATGAATCAAGACAAGTTATCATCATGGTCTATAAGGAATGTGAGATGTTACAAGAAGTTCAAGTGGCAGCATATATTTGAACATAGCTCCCAATGACGATTCTGCTCCTTCTTATGGGTTGGTTCTTTTCACTCTGCTCACGCTCGTCTCTGATCAAGGTTGTCGGGTGTAGCTCGTTTCCCAGAAATGTCAAGGAGAGTCTACCACGTGGGTCCTTCGTTAGGACCATAGTTCCCTTCTTGTTCCGGAGAGGTACATTTCTGCTGGTACCACCAATAACTATGGTAAAAGAATAGATAGAAAAGCTCTTCTGAGTATGGCGTTTTCCACCCCATAGTTACGGGTTCCTATCTTCCCATGCCACCGTCCCAATTACTCAGACTTTACCCTCGATGAGAATTAAATTTAATTCCTCGGGATAAAACTTTCTTTACATTTAAATAGAATAGCTTTATCATGTACTTTTATATTTAAATAAAAAGGTTAATAAATACAGATAGAGTCTGTTTTACTTATACATCTCCACTGATTGAATAGTGTTCACAATATAAATTGAATATGTTTTCATTTATGTTTTACACTGATTGAAAAGTTTGAAACTGTCTTTACTTTAAAATGAATATTTTCACACACTGGTTTAGCACTTGGAGTTAAAGCTTGAAAAACTTACATTAACTTTAAAAGTGACTATGTTTTATATGGTATATTTACACTGCTTTGAAAGATAAAAAATGTAAGTTTTATACTTAGAATGTACATCAATTCTTTCATCTTTCCCTCCCTGCTCCGTATGGAACCTGGAACTACTTTATGCTTTTAGTTCTGTTTACGAAACTATCAATAAAGCAATCACCAGCCCGTGCAGTTGTGGTTCATGAATCACCATTCTATGCGCTGATGTTGCCAGCCTCAAGTGGCTTTGACATCGAATAGCGAGCTTTTTTACTCATTAAACTTCACTTGGTATAATATAATATAATATAATATATATATATATATAAATAATTATATATATAGGTATATATATATATATATATATTTAATATATATATATAATATATATAGTATGGTGTGTGTGTGTGTGTGTGAGTCGTGTGTGTGTGTATGTGTGTGTGAGTGTTAGTTCACATGGTTAAGTAATATATATAATATGAAAATGTAGATCACAACATTACTCCAATCCTGACTCACAGACTTTTTTGCTCAGATGAATAACAAGAGACTTGAATAGGCCTCTTTACACGCGGGTGGGGGTGTCGTTAATTTAAAATAAGTTCCCTCTCTGACATCGTGTAGTGGTCCTTCAGTTTCCTCAGTCCCGGTTTCCTTATTGAGAAAATGTTAGAGATTTCCTTTGCTATATTGTAAGTCCTGATGAATACTCTAATAAAAGGTGTCCGGTATTTTAAGAAAGAATTCTGAATTCATCTAATTCTTCACTGTAGCAGTCTGGTGTCTTGGCGAGCGAATTTCTCAAGTGAACTAGCTTGAGGAAATGGTCAGATTGTATTCCCTGCCTTTCCACGCCTTCGTTTGTCATGGAGTTAAATAAACGCTCTAATCATATTTAAACAGGTCGGGTTAGGGAGCAATTTTTCAAAATATTCCGACATCGGATAATTTTTGAACGTAAGGCTGAGGTCAACTCTCCCATATATGGTAATAAGAATGTGTCCTATGCCCTTGTGTACAAACTTACAAACACACCGGTAACCGCATATGACTACGTGTTCGAGATGTAGCAAGCTTACTTTTATCTAAAGTAATCTTGTCATCCATGTCTTATCGGTGATTTAGCCGATAACGCTGGCCGATGTACGTGTTAATCTGCCGCGCCTATAGCCAACAAATCTGGGCAGCGCCAAGCAAATGTTATTATTATCACCTACAGGGAGTATCGAATCATTCGACAATACTCAAATATCTGCTACTTAGCCGAAATATAACGAAAAAAGAAAGAAAGAAAGAAAGAAAGAAAGAAAGAAAGAAAGAAAGAAGAGAGAAAAGTGGCGCGAAAATTTGGAGAAAAAGATAAAAAATCAGTACCACAAAGGTACCGATACTGCCGGAGAGAAACAAAGATCGATACGAGCCGCCCCGTTATGTCACAAGCAGATCAATGTATCACCTTTTATCATCGTCCGCAAACCGTGTGAAATGCGAAAGTCTGATAATATTTAGCGCCACCTGTGCCAAAAGAATCAAACACTAGAACATGTACTCTCAGCTTGCAAGTTATCGCTAAGACGAAGGTCGGTATACACAACAGAGTATTAAATTAGCTGGCTTCTCAATAGACTGGGCAAGGGGAAAGCGAACAACAAAATCAGACAGAGCATTACAAATACATGCTTTTATGGGAATACGAAAGTCAGCCTATCTCAAACTAAATATTAGCTTACCAACTATTTCTTTCTTGATCGTGCTAATGATTGGACGATCACAGTAGATCTACCTAGGCGACAGACAACCCCGAAATGCACAAGGAAGTATCGAAGACGACCAGATATAGCGCCCATTTGTGGTGCTCTCAGTCCTCAGGAGCTCCCCCTACCACGATACATTAATACTTCACATATCATTTGAAAAATGTTTTTTTTTTTTTTTTTTAAAGGCGAACAAAAATCCTTCAAAAACAAATAATTGTAATCATATGCGTACATAGCAGCGCAACACAGCAGAGCTTCTGATCTGCCGAGCAGGTTCCAGGACAATTTGGGGGTTTGTTGAAGTTTTTGTGGTAAAAAGTATTTTACGGGATGGGGTAACCAGCCCCATGCCCAACCCTCCTTAGTCGCTTATTACGACATGCCAGATAGAACATTGTTACTATTCTTTGCTCCCCTTTCGGGCCCCGGTAACAATTTGGGGGTGGGAAGGCTGAAATCCGAAATATCCCTCCTCCCTTTTTCTGAAGACGTCTCTGGTCCAGACATCCCATAAATGAACAGATACAAGAAGAAAGGACTGAATGACAGTAAAGTTATTAAAAAATATATTATCCGAACCTCGACGATGTGTTGAGCGACAATGGCTGACCTCTTGAAAAATCTGGAGCAAGACATTCTTGCACCGGTCACTTTATTTTTGCATAGCAGATTAAAAAATTGACAGGATGTGACATGTTTCTGATTGCACGAGCAGATGGAGATGAGAATGGCAGTTGTAGACACAGGAAATCACATGCGATGCGAAGTGGTCAATTCAGAGATATTATGACAAGAGATATCAAAGAGAAATTATATTTTTTTTAAATTATACCGAAAGAAATAAGATGCAGGAAGTGACAGAGAGGAACATAAGATAAGAGAAAGTAAAGAGGCAACTAAGATATAGGTAGATAAGAGAAAATAAAGAGACAACTAAGATATAGGAGGTGACAGAGAGGAACAAGAGATAAGAAAAATTAAAGAGACAACTAAGATATTGGAAAATAAGAGTAAGGAGACTACAAAGATAAAGGAAAATAAGAGATAGTAAAGATAGAACTAAGATACGATTAAGAGAAGATAGAGAAAGTCGAGAGAGAGCTGAAATATAGGAAGTGACGACACGAAGGAAATAAAACATAACGGATAGTAAAGAAAGGAATAAAATACAGAAATGGACAGGACTGAGAAATATAAGGGGTGATACGAGATAAAAGGTGATTCTTCTTCTTCTTTCAATCCCCGGCGGCGGAGGGCGGGGTTAGGCGAATTTGAGTTTTTTCGAGTCTTTACCCTTTTGTATTCGGGGTGAGATTCCAGGGCTTTTTAGAAACAACAGCCCAGAAAGGGTTTTCCCCAACTCAGCAGTCCTCAACCCCTCAACATTGGGTAGAAAACATGCCAGACCTACTGAAAGGCGGGTGATGGAGCTATTGTCCCTCAACGAGTTGGATGATCCTCTAACCGTAAGGAGGAGATTACGTAGGTGGGAGGAGACAGGAATAAAATAACAGAAATATGACAGGGAGGGGAATAGTTGGAAGGGGACCAGAAATAGCGAGTAAAACCCGGTGTCTTTCCTGGGAGTTTATCATGATGGAGTAAGAGCGCACTAGTACAACCTTAGAGCAGATACGTACAAGGAGGGGCGACTAATATGGGGTTGTCCAAATATAGCCGACATAACCACATCATGTACAACAAAGGAAGAGCCACAGTTCGTATCGGTAGGGTATAGACTGACAGCCCACACATGCTACGATAACGAAAGAGAGCCATACAGTTGTCGCACATAGCTCGAACATGGTGGACCACATCATGTCCGCAACAAAGAGGCCACAGTTGAGTCCACCATAGCACGACCATCCACATCATGTACATCAAGGAGTCAGTGCACATATGTCCAGAGGAAAAGCTGTACAATTCACATCATGGTACTGGATATGAAAGTAATCGTTACAGTGAGCTGATACAACAGGAATACCAATCTGATCAATCAGAAGTATTCCATCCCAACCCCCCGTGTCCCCTACAAGTGTTTCTGCCAACCATATACTTACTCCTTTACAACTCTAGGGGGGGGGGGTAGGGAGAAAAGAGGGGGGCGGGCCCAACCATTGGGTCCATAGACACCCAAGCGTCCTCGAGCCTAACCGCTGTTGTCAATTTGTATCGAAAATGAACCAATGAACAACTTATTGTTAGCAACTTTACAAAATCCAGGGGGAAACATCCGCCATGCTCGTGTGGATGTGCGGCAAGTTATGAATGAGCTGTGAAAGTAACAAAGAAAGACAATAATTCCGTTCGTTCCGTCGCACATCACAAACTAAGGAACAGTCACACCTGCCGCGAAACCCGACGAGTATCTAGCCACTACGCGCTAGCCACGGAAATTTTTGTGCCCTACACAACCCCTTCAAAATACACGCCGCCCCCGAAAATTGCTCCTCAGTCATCGGATGCGCCTTTCACCCTTATAGTAACAAACGGTACAATTCTAAAAACTCAGGCGTATTGTGGACATTTCTTAGGAAAAAAAATTAGTGGCTCTTTGTATTTTCTGTAACCGCATTTCTCGTGTTATTGTCACGATTTTGCAACGAAATGTTAAAAAAAGCAGCCACGAGTTTGTCCTACATAGCCGACAATCCACATCTATCCCAACAAAGAGCCACAGTATGTCCACTTAGTTGGCCCGACATGCACAATTCATGTCCAGACAAATGAGCCACATTTGTCCCCATATAGCCGACATCCGCATCCATTGTACAAACTTTGTAGGCAGAGCCACAAGTTGTCCACATAGCCGGACCATCCCACATCATGTAGCAACAAAGAGCTCCAAAACAAGTTATTGTGACCCTTACCTTAGCCGAACATCCACATCAGTTAGGTCAAACAAACATTTGCCACCAGAAATGAACCACTACAAGACCATGTGACTGACATGTAGTTGAAGGTGGTGCCGCCTTCCTACAAGGAAGGCCAGTTGTGAGGTGATGTGTCCGCCGATTTTCAATGTGCTTCGTAAGGGACGCAAAGGAAAATAGTGAGACTAAAGGGGTGGAATACATGATGTCAGAACTGAAGAGAGATAATAAAACATTAGGAAAGTTGGGACAGTGAGGACTTAAAGAATAACGAGATCGTAAAAGATATAACTAAGATACAGCAAATGGCAGGAGTACATGCAAGAGGTAAGAAATTTATCTTAAAAAAAAGCAGACACTAAACGACAAAACAAATGAGCCAATGGGAAAGAAGACGTTAGACATTGATAAACAACCAGAATAAACCAAGAACCCCGACGACTTAACATGCGGACATTAATGACAGAATTAAGATTACTGTAGAAAAAAAGAAAATAGGCGGGGAAAAGTCTTACAAACGAAGAATAACTAAGGGAGGAATTAGAGATTAGAAAAAAGGTGGTTCTTCATTCAAACGTACACTCTCAGAACGTCAAACTTGAATGTTTTCATAGAAAACAGAAGTTCAGTTATGAGAGGCTATTTGGAATTCTCAAGTACAATGGATGGGTTTTTTGACAAAAAAAATCGAAAAAAGGTGATTCGTCTTACGAGGACAAAAGACAAAGAAAGTAGTCTACGTTACGGCCACAAGGCCTTCGTCAGGAAAAGAAAGAAAGTGAAGGCTAGATAGGAGACATAAGAACTTAAAGAAATATAAAAAAAATTTAAAAATAAAAAAATAAATAAATAAACCTATAAATAACCTAGGTTACTTCCCTGAAGGCGAAGCATCGAAATCCTATCACGCTTGTGCTGAAAAGGAAGTGACCTCTTGACCCCACGGGATGTACACAATACATACTAAGAAAGTTAAAAAAACTAAAAAACGAAAAAATACCCGAACGAAATAAAAGTGGGGAACATGGAAATAGAAGAGGAAATATTAATATGGACGGATGGCAAAAAAATAGAAGAATAGGATTAAGAAGTGGAAAGAGTCCATATTTAAAAGAAGGAAAGGGTGAACTCAACAAAGACAAAGCTGTAGGAAAGTGTGAGACCAGCTGGTTTTTAGGACACCTCATAGCGGTGGATAAATGGACGGTTCTAATTAAGATCCTGTTCTAGGCTGGCACTGTTCAGAGGAGCAGGAACGGATCCATCGCTGTGTCCCTGGATGTCGATGGAGACCATGGGTGGTCAGGACCATTGAAGTGATTATGGGCAACTGGTGTGGACTTTATGTGCTGAGACGATGTAAACCATTTACAAGTGCTGGCTGAATCTGGTCCCCAAGTCGTTTGCCTGTTTGGCCAATATAGTTTTTGCTAGCAGGCAACGTTTATACATATGATCGTAGGTATAAAATGACAATTGCGGCGAATTCACACGTGAAAAGCTACTAGTGATGGTTGTAACGTGAGCCACTTAGGAAAGGGACACCTTCTGGGTAAAAGTAGACATTACTTGCACGTGTTGCATTGAAAAGTGTCCGACCTACAGTAAGTAGTGTACCAAATGTGAGAGCATTCGGTCTCCTTTGGGAGACGCTGATTGAACAAGAAGATACCTTCAATGTTCTTGTCGCGATCTATATGGCCACCAAAGGTGCTTCACTAAACTTACCTTGGTCGCAGGCTCTGCATGGAGGATAGATATCCCGAGGTGGCGGAAAAGGATCAGTTTGACAGTAGTTACTGTTGAGGGTGATGGGGTCAAGATTTAATTTGACGAAATCTATCCGGAAGGTGGATTTATAGTGAGGTTTTGAGGGCTCTCCTGACGGAGAGATGGGTGAGTCACACGTTGGAGAGCAGAGGTTTCTGGAGCAACATGTTACACTGGATAAAGTCTGTTTACGGAAGAAATCCAACATCGGGGGTCATTTGTTCATAACAGGGAAGTCATCGTCGTCTTGGCATAAACGGCGGAGGCGGAGAAGTTGTGAAAAAGGAAGGGAGTCACGGCAGGCCCGAGGATGAGAAGAGGTATACAGGAGGTCGCTTGAGGGCATCTGTCGGCTTGTAGTAATTCCTTGAGGTATTCGAGATGCCGGAGGGCGTGATAAGGAAATAGCAATGTCATGGCGGGGAAGTTGACAAGACTAGGTCACCTGTGGAGACGAGGAAGATTGAACTTGATGGTTGGGTGGGGTGAAAGTGGTTGACAAAGTCGATGAAGCGGTGTAAATCAGTCTCAGGGACATATCTGTGAGACCTATGCCATCATCGATATATCTGCAGTAAAACCCAGGAAAGGACGCGGAGTATTGTTTGCCATATCTTGATGCTCCAAGTGGTCACCATGAATAGACAGGCATAGCTGGGACCCCCCACAAGTATCTCGTTCCCATAGGCAACACCACTAATTTGGTCCAAAAAAACTGACGGGGCATTAGATTGAATTCAAAGGAATTCATTTTTGAAGCACCAGTTCATCGAGCAAGACGAAGAAGAGTGTCAGTGGATATGTAGAAGGGCAAGTGCGCCTGGATTCCAGGAGGTAAAAAAACCGAAGAGCTCGGAGACCATCAGAGTGGGGTGGGAATAGAGGTATACAGAGACAGACAGTCTAACAAGAAAAAGACGGTAGGAGGAGCGGTTGCTGGAGTCGGATAGAGGATAAAAGTTGTAAGAGCATGATTGATGTCTTTTGATAAAGGAGGGAAGATTCTCAACGACTTAGGCTGGAAAATGCTATCGAGGAAGTCAGAATAAGAAATGTGTTCAGTAGGACAGGAACAGGCTGAGACAATAGGTCTGCCAGGGTTTCGATTCTTATATGAATATTTTGGGGAGCATGTAGAAATACAGGCTTGCCCAAAGAGCGTCTGTCCATGAAATCCATAAGATGTAGGGATGCTTCGGGAGGAAGATCATTATACTAGTGATGAGCTGTTTAAAAGTGTTGTGTACAATGCGATTGGTTAGAGACAGTTGCATCGCTGGTCCCTGGGCCCTGTAAAAAGTTAAGCCATTTGGTCACTGGTTTTTTTTCCCATCCACTTAGTAGCGGTAAAAGTCCTTCTTGCCAGACGACAATAGGCTCCTCCCTTGTCAGCCGGTTTGATGACAATGGTCGTCCTCTACGTTTCGAAGACATGGAGAGAGGCACGGGACTCTGCCGAAGTGTGATTGGAATAATGCAACCTACGCGAAGGGCGGATGGTGAGCTGCTGAAAGTGTCATGGATGGTGTTTTCCTTGATATACAGGTCCACGGGGCATGAGAGCCCCCAGGTTTAGGTGTAAACGGAGTTTTAGTGGACTTTCAGAAAAAGCGTGCGAAGATGTCGGATTCAGCCTGAGATATGCGGAGTGCTGTGTCTTCCTCTCTTAAAATGGGAGCTTCAGCCCCCAGCCTCATGCGACGGTGATACCGATGAACATCCTGGAGGAGATTGTATTGGTCTACCGCTGGGTCTTGGACGGAGAGGAACAAAAATTTTTAGGCCCTTTACTGAGAAACGGAGCGCTCTCCCTCAGAGAGGGGTAGATCTGGGGGGATGCAGACTACCTGAGTGCATGATGGAGAGTGGAGGATGGAGGGGTAGCTGTGGTGGGGTACTGTCCTTTCAAAGGATGATGACGGGATATATTTATGGTGTTTAGACCGTACAGGAAAGGGACTTCATGCAAGCTGCCGGTTCAGTGTGTGGATTAGTGGTGCGTATGTCACGTTAGAATAGGACAGGGTCAAGAGTACTTAGTTTGGAGTTGAGGACAACGTAATGTCTTCAGAAGCATCTGCCTGGGTTCTGTTTGGTCACTGATTTCTGTCTTTATAAAAGTGGCGGGATATTGGCGGCCCTACGGCGCATACTGTTAAGCCACATCTGGTCCTCAATCTTCGTTGTAGGAGACTTGTTCTCCTAGGAATTGAGTGGTATCCAGCAGAATGGATGAAACAATTGCTAACCATTAGGAAGAATTTTCTGGTGTAGGTCTCATTTGGTGAATCCTCGTGAGACGATGAGAAGAATTACTTTTCGCTAGTTTTTCTTGTGTGTCCAACGAACGCCATTTAGTGGATTACTCAGGAGATCTAATCCAACACTTCACTCCCGTACGCCAGTTTATGCTATGGAACCACCAATCAAGGAAAAGCTCTACTGAGGGCTTTAGCTCCCTACCTCCTGATATATCCCGTGTCGCTATTGACTTTGCGTTCGTTACTTTCAAGAAAACTAGATTCACCTCTCATCTCCACTTTATTCACACCTGCCTCCACCACAAAATTCTTCCTAATGGATTCTCTTCCAATTTTCATCCATCTGCTGGTACACTCAATCCTAGGGAACAACGTCTCCTACAACGAATTGAGACCAGATGTGGCTTTCAACGTATGCGCGTAGGGGCCGCCAGTCACTCCCGCCTTTTATCAGACCTCAGTGCCCAACAGACCCAGCTTCTGCTTCGCTTACGTTGTCTCACCTCCAACAACTTCCCTTCCTATTCTATGATACGCACCACTATCCACACACTGAACCGGCAGCTGCATGAGTCCCTTTCCACGTCTAAACACCATAAACTATCCCGTCTCATCCCTACCCCCACAGCTACCCCTCCATCCTCCACTCCATCATGCACTCAGGTAGTCTGCATCCCCCCAGATCTACCCCTCTCTGAGGGAGAGCGCTCCGTTCTCAGTAAGGGCCTAAAATTTGTTCCTCTCCGTCCGACCCTAGACCAATACAATCTCCTCCAGGATGTTCATTGGTTTCACCGTCGCATGAGGCTGAAGCTCCATTTTAGAGAGGAAGACAGCACTCCGCAGTCTCTGGCTGAATCCGACATCTTCGCACGCTTTTCTGAGTCCACTAAACCTCCGTTTACACCTAAGCCTGGGGCCTCTCATGCCCTGGACCTGTATATCAAGAACACCATCCATGACATTCAGCAGCTCCGCCCTCGTAGATTGCATTATTCCAATCACACTTCGGCAGAGTCCCGTGCTCTCTCCCTTCTTCGCCGTAGAGACGACATTGTCATCAAACCGGCTGACAAGGGAGGAGCCATTGTCGTCTGGCAGAAGGACTTGTACCTAAGTGGAGGTAAAAACCAGTTGACCAATGGCTCTTTTTACAGGCCCAGGACCAGCGATGCGACTGTCTCTAACAATCGCATTGTACACAACACTATTAAACAGCTCATCACTAGTAATGATCTTCCTCCCGAAGCATCTCATCTTAGGATTCATGACAGCTCTTTGGGCAAGCCTGTATTCTACATGCTCCCCAAAATTCATAAGATCGAAAACCCTGGAAGACCTATTGTCTCAGCCTGTTCTTGTCCTACTGAACACATTTCTGACTTCCTCGATAGCATTTTCCAGCCTATCGTTGAGAATCTTCCCTCCTTTATCAAAGACATCAATCACGCTCTTACAACTTTCTCCTCTCTCCGACTTCCAGCAGACCGCTCCTACCGTCTTTTCTTGCTAGACGTCTGTTCTCTGTATACCTCTATTCCACACTCTGATGGTCTCCGAGCTCTTCGGTTTTTTCTGGACCAGCGCACTTGCCCTTCTATATCCACTGACACTCTTCTACGTCTTGCTGAACTGGTCCTTAAACTGAATTCCTTTGAATTCAATGGTCAGTTTTTTGACCAAATTAGTGGTGTTGCCATGGGAACGAAGATGGGTCCCAGCTATGCCTGTCTATTCATGGGCCACTTGGAGCATCAGATATGGCAACAATACTCCGGTCCTTTTCCTGGGTTTTACTGCAGATATATCGATGATGGCATAGGTCTCACAGATATGTCTGAGACTGATTTACACCGCTTCATCGACTTTGTCAACCACTTTCACCCCACCATCAAGTTCACCTTCCTCGTCTCCACAGTATCTGTCAACTTCCTTGACATTGCTATTTCTATCACGCCCTCCGGCCTTAATACCTCAGTATACTACAAGCCGACAGATGCCCACAGCTACCTCCTGTATACCTCTTCTCATCCTCGGGCCTGTCGTGACTCCCTTCCTTTTTCACAACTTCTCCGCCTCCGCCGTTTATGCCAAGACGACGATGACTTCCACTTACGAACAAATGAGATGTTGGATTTCTTCCGTAACAGACTTTATCCAGAACATGTTCTCACCTCTGCTCTCCAACGTGTGCTCCCCATCTCTCGTCAGGAGGCCCTCAAACCTCACTATAAATCCACTTCGGATAGAGTCAAATTAATCTTGACCCATCACCCTCACAGTACTACTGTCAAACAGATCCTTTTCCGCCACCTCGCTATCCTCCAAGCAGAGCCTGTGACCCAAGAAGTATTCAGTGAAGCACCTTTGGTGGCATATAGACGCGACAAGAACTTGAAGGATCTTCTTGTTCACAGCCGTCTCCCAAAGGAGAATGCCACTCACTTTGGTACACTACCCTGTGGTCGGACACGATGCAACACGTGCAAGTATGTCATCTCAACCCAGAAGGTGTCCTTTCCTAAGGCTACGTACACCATCACTAGTAGCTTCACGTGTGAATCGCGCAATGTCATTTATACGATCATATGTAAACGTTGCTGCAAAAACTATATTGGCCAAACAGGCAAACGACTTGGGGACAGATTCAGCCAGCACTTAAATGACATCGCTCAGCAAAAGTCCACACCAGTTGCCATACACTTCAATGGTCCTGACCACCATGGTCCCATCGACATCCAGGACACAGCGATCGGATCCTGCTCCTCTGACAGTGCCAGCCGAGAACAGCTTGAGAACCGTCTTATCCACCGCATGAGGTGTCTAAAACCAGCCGGTCTCAACACTTTCCACAGCTTTGTCTGAGGTCACCCTTTCCTCTCTTTTGACTCTTTCCACTCTTATCCTATTCTTCTATTTTTATGCCATCCTCCATAATATTTCCTCTTCTATTTCCAGTCCCCACTTTTATTACGTTCGGGTATTTTTTCGTTTTTTAGTTTTTAGTTTCTTAGTATGTATTGTGTACATCCGGGGTCAAGAGTCACTTCCTTTTCAGCCAAGCGTGATAGGATTTCGATGCTTCGCCTTCAGGGAAGTACCTAGGTTTTATTTATTTATTTTTTTATATTTATTTTTATATTCATTTAAGTTCTTATGTCTCCTATCTAGCCTTCACTGTCTTTCTTTTCCTGACGAAGGCCTTGTGGCCGTAACGTAGACTATTTTCTTTGTCTCTTGTCCTCGTAAGACGAATCACCTTTTTTCGATTTTTTTTCAAAACCCATCCATTGTACTGAGATTCCAAAAGCCTCAAACTGACTTCTGCTTTCTATGAAAACATTCAAGTTGACGTCTGAGAGTGTACGAAGAAGAAGAACCACCTTTTTCTAATCTCTAATCTCCCTGTTACTTCGTATACCTTTTCTTATATTTTCTTTTTTTTACAGTATCTAATCTGTCATTAATGTCAGTTAAGTCGTCTGGTTTATTCTGGTTTTTATCATGTCTAACGTCTTCTTTCCCATTGTCATTTGTTTTGTCGTATGTCTGTTTTTAAATAATTTCTTACCTCTTGCATGTCTCCGCCATTTGCTGTATCTTAGTTATATCTTTTACGATCTCGTATTCTTTAGTCCTCACTGTAACTTCCAATGTTTTATATCTCTCTTATCTGACATCATTTATTCACCATTATTCACTATTTTCCTTTGCGTCCCTTACGAAGCATGGGGACATCACTCCAACTGGCCTCCTTGTAGGAAGGCCCTACCACACAGTCACATGGTCTTGTAGTGGTCATTTCTGTGGCTGTTTGTTGTACATGATGTGGATGTCGGCTATGGGGACAACTGTGGCTCTTTGTTGTACATGATGTGGATGTCGGCTATGTGGACAACTGTGGCTCTTTGTTGTACATGATGTGGATGTCGGCTATATGGACAACTGTGGCTCTTTGTTGGACATGATGTGCATGTCGGCTATGTGGACAACTGTGGCTCTTTGTTGGATATGATGTGGATGTCGGCTATGTGGACAACTGTGGCTCTTTGTTGTACATCGTGAAATCGTGACAATAAACGCTGCGGTACAGAACACACCAAAATTTTTCTAAGTCCACAATACGCTGAGTTTTTTGGTGTACTAGTGAAAGGGCTGTGACTGAGAGCAACGGGCGGCGTATATTATAAGGGGTGTCAGGCACAAAATTTCCGTGGCTAGCGCGCAGTGGCTAGACTCGTCGGTTTCGCGCAGGTGTGTGTCCTTAGTTGTGATGTGCGACGGAACGAACGGAATAATCTGTCTTCTCTTTGTTACTTTCACAATTGCCTCCACGGCTGGCGGAGTTGTGGATTTTAAAGTTGCTACCATAAGTGAAATTGGTTCATTTTCGATACAAGACAACAGGAGGCTGAGACGCTTGGGAGTCATGACCCAAGTGGGCCCGCCCCCCCCCCCCCCCCCCCCCCCCCCTAGAGTGTAAAGGAGTATATGGGGCAGAAACACTTGTCGGACGGGGGGACTACTTCTGATGATCAGATTGTTCCTGTTGTATCGCTCTGTAACGACTTTCATATCATACATGATGTGAATGTCAGCTATTTGGACATATGTGGCTCCTTGATGTACATGATGTGGATGTCGGCTATGTGGACAACTGTGGCTCTTTGTTGGACATGATGTGGATGTCGGCTATGTGGACAACTGTGGCTCTTTGTTGTACATGATGTGGCTGTCAGCTATTTGAACAACTGTGGCTCTTTGTTGTACATGATGTGGATGTCGGCTATTTGGACAACCCCATATTAGTCGCCTTGTACGACATGCATAAGGTTGTAGTGGCCTTACTCATCAGATACCTCCAGGAACGACACGGGGCCATATCTTCTATTCCCACCTGTCTATTTCTGTTATTTTATTCCTGTCTTATAATCTCCTCTACGGTAGAGGATCATCCAACTCGTGACATAGCATCACCCGCCTTTCAGTAGGTCTGGCATGTTTTACCAATGTTGAGACTGCTGAGTTGGGGAAACCCTCTGGGTTTCTAAAAAGCCCTGGAACTCACCCCGAATACAAAAGGGTAAAGACTGAAAACTCAAATCGCCGGGGATTGAAAGAAGAAGAAGAATTCACCTTTTATCTCGTATCTTTAATTCTCAGTCTGTCCATTTCTGTATTTTATTCCTTTCTTTACTATCCGTATGTTTTATTTCCTTCGTGTCACTTCCTATATTTCAGCTCTCTCTCGACTTTCTCTATCTTCTCTTAATCGTATCTTAGTTCTATCTTTACTATCTCTTATTTTCCTTTATCTTTGTAGTCTCCTTACTCTTATTTTCCAATATCTTAGTTGTCTCTTTAATTTTTCTTATCTCTTGTTCCTCTCTGTCACCTCCTATATCTTAGTTGCCTCTTTACTTTCTCTTATCTTATGTTCCTCTCTGTCACTTCCTGCATCTTATTTCTTTCGGTATAATTTAAAAAAAATATAATTTCTCTTTGATATCTCTTGTCATAATATCTCTGAATTGACCACTTCGCATCGCATGTGATTTCCTGTGTCTACAACTGCCATTCTCATCTCCATCTGCTCGTGCAATCAGAAACATGTCACATCCTGTCAATTTTTTAATCTGCTATGCAAAAATAAAGTGACCGGTGCAAGAATGTCTTGCTCCAGATTTTTCAAGAGGTCAGCCATTGTCGCTCAACACATCGTCGAGGTTCGGATAATATATTTTTAATAACTTTACTGTCATTCAGTCCTTTCTTCTTGTATCTGTTCATTTATGGGATGTCTGGACCAGAGACGTCTTCAGAAAAAGGGAGGAGGGATATTTCGGATTTCAGCCTTCCCACCCCCAAATTGTTACCGGGGCCCGAAAGGGGAGCAAAGAATAGTAACAATGTTCTATCTGGCATGTCGTAATAAGCGACTAAGGAGGGTTGGGCATGGGGCTGGTTACCCCATCCCGTAAAATACTTTTTACCACAAAAACTTCAACAAACCCCCAAATTGTCCTGGAACCTGCTCGGCAGATCAGAAGCTCTGCTGTGTTGCGCTGGTACGCATATGATTACATTATTTGTTTTGAAGGATTTTTGTTCGCCTTTAAAAAAAAAAAAAAAAACATTTTTCAAATGATATGTGAAGTATTAATGTATCGTGGTAGGGGGAGCTCCTGAGACTGAGCACCACAAATGGGCGCTATATCTGGTCGTCTTCGATACTTCCTTGTGCATTTCGGGGTTGTCTGTCGCCTAGGTAGATCTACTGTGATCGTCCAATCATTAGCACGATCAAGAATAGTTGGTAAGCTAATATTTAGTTTGAGATAGGCTGACTTTCGTATTCCCATAAAGCATGTATTTGTAATGCTCTGTCTGATTTTGTTGTTCGCTTTCCCCTTGCCCAGTCTATTGAGAAGCCAGCTAATTTAATACTCTGTTGTGTATACCGACCTTCGTCTTAGCGATAACTTGCAAGCTGAGAGTACATGTTCTAGTGTTTGATTCTTTTGGCACAGGTGGCGCTAAATATTATCAGACTTTCGCATTTCACACGGTTTGCGGACGATGATAAAAGGTGATACATTGATCTGCTTGTGACATAACGGGGCGGCTCGTATCGATCTTTGTTTCTCTCCGGCAGTATCGGTACCTTTGTGGTACTGATTTTTATCTTTTTCTCCAAATTTTCGCACTTTTCTCTTCTTTCTTTCTTTCTTTCTTTCTTTCTTTCTTTCTTTCTTTTTTCGTTATATTTCGGCTAAGTAGCAGATATTTGAGTATTGTCGAATGATTCGATACTCCCTGTAGGTGATAATAATAACATTTGCTTGGCGCTGCCCAGATTTGTTGGCTATAGGCGCGGCAGATTAACACGTACATCGGCCAGCGTTATCGGCTAAATCACCGATAAGACATGGATGACAAGATTACTTTAGATAAAAGTAAGCTTGCTACATCTCGAACACGTAGTCATATGCGGTTACCGGTGTGTTTGTAAGTTTGTACACAAGGGCATAGGACATCTTATTACCATATATGGGAGAGTTGACCTCAGCCTTACGTTCAAAATTATCCGATGTCGGAATATTTTGAAATTGCTCCCTAACCCGACCTGTTTAAATATGATTAGAGCGTTTATTTAACTCCATGACAAACGAAGGCGTGGAAAGGCAGGGAATACAATCTGACCATTTCCTCAAGCTAGTTCACTTGAGAATTCGCTCGCCAAGACACCAGACTGCTACAGTGAAGAATTAGAATTCAGAATTCTTTCTTAAAATACCGGACACCTTTTATTAGAGTATTCATCAGGACTTACAATATAGCAAAGGAAATCTCTAACATTTTAAATAAGGAAACCGGGACTGAGGAAACTGAAGGACCACACACGATGTCAGAGAGGGAACTTATTAAATTAACGACACCCCACCCGCGTGTAAGAGGCCTATTCAAGTCTCTTTTATTCATCTGAGCAAAAAGTCTGTGAGTCAGGATTGGAGTAAGTTGTGATCTACATTTCATATTATATTACTAACATGTGAACTAACACACACACACACACACACACACACACACACACACACACACACACATATATATATATATATATATATATATATATATATATATATATATATATATATATATATATATATATATATATATATATATATATATTACCAAGTGAAGTTTAATGAGTAAAACTCGCTATTCGATGTCAAAGCCACTTGAGGCTGGCAACCTCAGCGTATAGAATGGTGATTCATGAACAACCACTGCACGGGCTGGTGATTGCTTTATTGATAGTTTCGTAAAGAGAACTAAAAGCATAAAGTAGTTACAGGTTCCATACGGAGCAGGGAGGGAAAGATGAAAGAATTGATGTACATTCTAAGTATAAAACTTACATTTTCAAAGCAGTGTAAATATCCATATAAACATAGTCACTTTAAAGTTAATGTAAGTTTTCAAGCTTTAAACCAGTGTGAAAATATTCATTTTAAAGTAAAGACAGTTTCAAACTTTTCAATCAGTGTAAAACATAAATGAAAACATATTCAATTTATATTGTGAACACTATTCAATCAGTGGAGATGTATAAGTAAACAGACTCTATCTGTATTATTAACCTTTTTATTTAAATATAAAGTACATGATAAAGCTATTCTATTTAAATGTAAAGAAAGTTTTATCCCGAGGAATTAAATTTAATTCTCATCGAGGGTAAAGTCTGAGTAATTGGGACGGTGGCATGGGAAGATAGGAACCCGTAACTATGGGGTGGAAAACGCCATACTCAGAAGAGCTTTTCTATCTATTCTTTTACCATAGTTATTGGTGGTACCAGCAGAAAGTACCTCTCCGGAACAAGAAGGGAACTATGGCCTAACGAAGGACCCACGTGGTAGACTCTCCTTGACATTTCTGGGAAACGAGCTACACCCGACAACCTTGATCAGAGACGAGCGTGAGCAGAGTGAAAAGAACCAACCCATAAGAAGGAGCAGAATCGTCATTGGGAGCTATGTTCAAATATATGCTGCCACTTGAACTTCTTGTAACATCTCACATTCCTTATAGACCATGATGATAACTTGTCTTGATTCATAACTATTCAAATTATTTCCAACTGTTAACACCTAAAGTGAATATTAAATTTTGTTATTTGTAATTATACAAATTTAACTTCGATTTAATCATTTTAAAGTTAGTGCATGTTTGTCTCAGTCAAATTACTGCACACACTTTAAACCGAGCTATACTAAACTAATAGAATTCCACTAAGTAAATCAGAGGTGTGGGCTTAAACGAGCTGAAAGTAATAAGTGCTTAAATCCTTCACAAACGCGTTGGCAGAATTACAGAGTTAACATACTCAGCCAAAGGAGTAATGTTCTCGCTTAATCTGAATATTTTGTGAAGACTCTCTGTGTAATAGAAGTGTCATCACGCTTCTATCTACATCTCTGCCAAGAGTAATCTTGTGCGAAGGTAGATACCTTTGAAGCCCATATTAGATACTCTTGAGATATGGCCACTGTTGGACCACTAATGCAAAGCAGGGGAGGCAATACTTTACGGAACTCATGAGAGAAAAAAAAGAGTAATGCAGAAATCTGGTCGGCACATTAAGTATTTGGCGTACAATCGTATAGAAGCTAGACGATTCCTACATCAGAATATATATATATATATATATTATATCTATAGCGACTATATACTCCTATATATATATATATATATATATATATATATATATATATATATATAATATATATTATATATATATATATATATATATATATATACTATATATATATATATATTATATATATATATATCAGAACTCACAAGATAGGACATGATACACTTCCTGAGTTACTTTTTTTTTTTTTTTTAACTTAGTCGTTCCCCTTCTACCGTGAGGTGTAGAGGTTTGGAAGAGAGAGCGCCAGACCATTCTATCAGCTGTCTTCTTCCTGGCCTGGTTCCATTCTAGTCCTCGGTCCTTCAAAGATTGTCTAATGTTGTCCTCCCAGCGGACTCTGGGTCGTCCTGGAGGTCTGGATCCCTGGCTCTTTGTTTCCCATGCTTGTCGTGGTAGCAGATCTTCTCCCATTCTGCAGACATGGCCAAACCATCTTAGTTGGGACTGTTTTATTTGGGTCTGCAGCGGATGGGATTTTAGGCCTTGACGGATCGTCTGGTTGCGGACCATGTCTCTTCTTGTTACTTCAACCACTTTCCTCAGATACCTCATTTCTGAGGTTTGGATCTGGCTTTTGTGGGTTGTAGTCATTGTCCACGACTCGCATCCATATGTCAAGACTGGGACATAGGTGGAGCGGTATACAGCCATCTTCGTTTTCTTACCAACCTCTTTCTTGCTGAGGAATCCACGATTTATGGCCTGAAAAAAGTCTCCCCAGCCGCTGCTTTTCGAGTGGCCAACTCTTCTTTGATGCCTCCTTTTCGGTCTATAATAGCTCCGAGATATTTAAAGTGGTCGACCTGCTCCAGGACCTGTTCTCCCAACTTAATCTGATGTTTTCTTTCTTCTCGTGATATCACCATGGATTTTGTTTTAGAGCTGCTTATGACCACCCCTCTCTCTTCTCCAGCTCTTCCTTCCAGACTTGCAGGTTGGATTGGAGATGTGCCTCTGATTTAGCAATCAGGGCAACATCATCAGCAAATGCCAGCTCCGAAATATAGACCTGTCTCATCTTCCAGTACCCCACTGAAATACTTTCTTGTTCTCTCCTTACATGCCTTGATGACATCGTCCATAAGGAGTATGAAGAGGTAAGGTGATAGGATATCACCTTGTCTTACACCAGTGGTGGTCCTGAACTCTTCTGACTTATGGTTTGCTGTCCTCACATAATTTCGGCAAGACTTGTAGAAGCTCTGTATAGCATGAATCAGAGGTGCTGGAATATTCTTCCTTGCCAAACAGTCCCAAAGTTTGCTCCAGAGGACCCTGTCAAACGCCTTTTCCAGATCTATGAAACAAAGATGGATCTCACTCTTATACTCAAGGGCCTTTTCACTCAGCTGTCTGAGTGTGAAGATTAGGTCTTGAGTACTTCGGTTTGCTCGGAATCCGCATTGGACCTCATCCAATTGTGGCTCAGCTAGGCGTCGGAGTCTCTGCTCTAGGATTCTAGAGTAGATTTTACCAGGGACACTGAGAAGGGATATGCCTCTATGGTTTTCCACATTGTCGATTGTCACCCTTTTTGAAAATTGGTGTTATGATGGCAATCTCCCAATCCTTTGGTATGGTCTTGTTGCACCATGCTGCCTGTAGGACCTTTAAGAGTAATAGGTCACCTGATGCTCCCATGTACTTAACCATTTCTGGTGTTATACCATCATGCCCTGCTGCTTTGCCCATCTTGATTTTCTCTAGTGCTGCCCTCAGTTCTTCCATCTTTATGTCATCTTCACCATCATTGGTTTTCTCTTCTGTGCTAGTGGATATCATTTCTGATGCTTCACCATGCTCACCATCCAGGAGTTCTGAGAAATATTCTTTCCATCTTTCCATTACTTCCTTCGGGGCAGTAAGCAATTTGCCTTGCTTGTCCTTTATAAATTTGAGAGGGCATTGTTTTTCTTTCCTCATGTTCTTTAGGGTCTTATAGAACAATTTCTGGTTTTCTTGTGCATCTTTTCTAGCTTTTCTCCAAATTCTTCCCAGGACTTCTGTTTTGCTGCTAGCACTTTGTTCTTTGCTTCTGTTCTGAGTGTCACATATTCTCTATATTTTTCCATTTGTCCTGTTGTGTTTTTAGCTCCTAAGTATTGTTTCCATGCCATTTTCTTCTCTCTTATTTTCTCTTTGCCTTCCTCTGTCCACCAAGGTGTCCTCTTTCTCTGGTTCCCAAGTCGGACTTCACCGCATGCTTCTGCAGCAGCTGTCTTTATGATATCCTTGAATTTATTCCAGAGGGTTTCCAAGTCATCAGGTCGTTCTTCTGTGTTGCTCACTGCTGTAGCAATAAGCCCCTGATATCTGGTCTTAATTTCTGGCTCTCTCAGCTTGTAGGGCCTAATGCTCATTTCTCCTGCTCGTTTACTTGGTTTCTTGCGTGATGTTGGGCAGTTCCTAGGCTGAGCAACTCTTTCAGTTGTTCGTTTGATTGTTAGCAGGTAGGGATCACTTCCAATCTCTGGCCCCCTCCAGACTCTTGCATCTCGGACATATCTGAATGAGCTTCTCCGAACAATGGCATAGTCGATCACTGACTTCTCATTCTTGGTTGGTTCACATCTAGTGTATGCATGTATGCGCTTATGGGGGAACTTTGTGTTTGTAATGATCATATTCTGCTCACTGCAGAATCTAAGGAGTCGCTTTCCATTGTCATTGAGAGTATCTTCTCCATATCTTCCGATAACTCCACCCCATCTAGCATGGTCATTTCCAACTCTGGCATTAAAATCTCCGAGCATAATAACTTCATCTAGGTCATACCACTCATCCTTTGATCGAGAATTCCCTTTGAACTAGATCTTGTATTGCTCGTAATCATAGTTTAAGACAAACAGGTGATTGACCTGTTGTGCCTTTGCATGGTGGAGGGCTGCCTCCTTACGGCCTCCATGCAGGCCGCCCTCCTCCTTTTTCATCCGGGCTTGGGACCGGCATAGGCGGAGTTCTTCCGGAGTTACAAGAAAGGAAATCCACGCCATCGTTTGTAAACGTTGGCGGCGACAGCAGTTTATTCATCTGTTTGTCAAGTGTACGTACTCACAAGTTTATTCAGACGTTTTATCAAGATCACACGCTCACAAATTGATTTGCGTACTTATCACGCTCAACTCACTCGAGCGCTTATTGTTTGGATAAAGATCACATAGTCAGAAGTAGATTTCTCTACATATCAAGCTCAAATCACTCATACGCTTGTAGCCTGAACCAAGTTCATTTACTCAACGAATCAGTGCATAAAGTGTATTCATCTACTCAAAACCTCATTCACTCAAGCTTCAATGCCCAAAACCTACTTGTCCCAGAAGATCATTTGGTGAAAAATTCCAGCTAAACCAGTGCCTTCTAAAGACCAGACAGCAGACAGTTTCCTGAGACAAATTTCAACAGCTTGTCTATGCTAGAGAAATTTCAAAGCGTTGGCGGACATCACATCTTACAAGTCATCACTACTACACTGCAAGAATTTCAGTAGAAAGTACTAATCTTGGAGATAATCCACTCCGTGAAACAGTCAGTGCATACCTGTGTATAATCATACAGTGGAGGACATTTGAAAGACTTGCGGGCAATGTAGATTTGTCATCAGTGTCGTAATTCCATCATCATTTCACTGGTTACCTAGTTTCATTATCATATTTAATTAATTACACGTTTATATTTCATCTGGGTTTTGTCTTTCACAATCCTCCTTTTTACTTTCTACTAACACTGTAAGTGTATATATGTAATAAATGAACCTATAGACGTGTTGACCTTTAATTCGTTATTTAATGTGGCAATCGTGATGTCTGTGTTAAGTATTTACATATAGGGAGATTGTGGGCTCTTTCTTTATCGAGATCGTAGGGTAAAAATTAATGTCGTAAGGATTCAGAAAACTCTTATGACTTATTAGAAAACACTATCTAGTGGACAGCATTCTTGTCCCTATCTCGAATAGATCTCTTTCTTCCTTAGCGAGGCAATTTCTGGAAACTTATGTTCTATAGGTCATTTCCAGCATACACCTATAATACTGGTGTCTCGCCCTGTATAGTTGTACGACAGGGCCCAACAACAAGCTAAAAAAATCCAAGAGACTAACAGAACATCTCTTGGACCATAAAATAAATGCTCTTGAAAGGGAAAGACTCAAGCGCAGCAGCTTTGTAGAATCAACTTCAACAAAAATGCGAGCAGTTCCCATAAATGCGGAATTAGCAATTAGACCCATATACGCTGAACACAAGCACCCATTTAAACAAAAACCCACCATTTTCCTGAAATGAAAGAAAACGTTCCTGGCACCAAGAGAATGACGAACCAGACTGCAACAGACAGAAAAGCGACAACGGCAAAATACGTAAAGAAACATTATCCAAGCAACAACTGGACCCATTCATTCACAGATGAACTTAATGCAACTGAAGGTGGAGGTGTGCTTTAACATTTAAGCACTGGTACTGTCACATAATTTTGTTCGCTCTCTTTTCCTCTCCGGCAGTAATGAACTACCTTTATTGTGCGTACTAATTATGTGTACTATTCGATTGTCGGCACATTGTATTTTCCTACATTCCGACAGTATTTGGTATTTTCGAGTCAATGTTTACACTCCTTCCATTCATTTGTGTCGTGTTTGTTTACCTGAGAGTTGATACAAACCAGACCGGATTAGCTGGCAAGGTCATATTTAGTGTAGTGACCTAGTGTTATGTTTCACGGGGAGCGCCAGTCCATTATCGAAACTGGTAACCGATTACAGACACATGGATGATGTAAGAAACTTCCTGACAGACTTGCTTGGCCAAGATGTTGCAGGAGGACGGCAAGTGTAAACATTACAGAGAATAGACGGACATAAAAACTCTATATACGGAAAATTGACCGTTTGAATATTACAAACGTATGAGTCTCGCAGAAAATTCCATGAGGAAAATCATCATAGCACGAACTTTTGAATGTAGTGGCTGGCATTTGAGGCGCGAATAGACATTCGAGTTAATTGGAAGGGTTGTCGAAAACGCCAGGTATGAGCGTGGGTCGTAAAACTGCATAATAACGTAGAAAGTTTAGACACATGGCACTGCATTCCAGAATCGTCACAGGTAAACAGCACAGACTGAAGCTAGAAATGAATAGAAGTAAGGATTCTGACCGGAAAAAACGTATTGGAGCACCTTTTGATTAATACAATAAGGAAACTTCACCTTTTAATACGAAAACTGGACTCCTACAGCATTACTCACAAAGTCAAAGAGGGATTCTTTAATAGAAATATTACCCCAGACGTGTGTTCGAAGCAATTGTATAAAGTTGATGAGACTTTTCAACTGAGCAAGCAGTCTATTATCCCAGTCTGGGGTGAGTTGTAACATATTTTACTTACTTCGAATTTGACATGTTTGAAATTGCTGATGGTTATACAGGTCCTTAAGAGGCTAGCAACATCAGCACGTGAAAATGATATATTCATGAACCACCACTGCAAAGCGCTGGTGATTGCTTCACGCGGGTTTTCAAAGGGAACCAAAAGGAGAAGTAACCCCAGACTCCAAATGGAGCAGGGAGTGGATGATAATGCCATCATATGTATATATTTATTATCATTTGTAATAAGTTGTACGTGCTTAAAAATATTCCTTCAGGCACAATAAAAAATCCGAGAAAAGAATCGGTTGACGGAAAGCAGGAAAGGCGCCTGATTAATATCAGGAGAACAAAGAATTAGCAGCGGAATTTGTTCTTTTTGGAGTTTTGACAGCTAAGTGGCATTACTAGCAGGCCAAACATAAAAGAAGTCTATGTTAAAAAAAGTAAGCCTCCTAAAGCTGATCTAATTTCCATGATGACAACTATCGTATCACCAGTTCATATTTATTTACATTTGTACCAAAGTAATTGATCACTAAGTTTGTTATTTGTTGTTTTTTTTACAAATCCCTAGTTGTTTTAGTTATTACAGAGAGAAGTGCACACGGATGAGTCAGCATCTTCAATATATCTACTTTTACATCTATAGAGCCAAATAAGAATAATAATAATAATTTCACTGTTAATTCAGTTGTGGGCTTGTACGAGCTAAATTAAATTATATAATACTTCTTCACAAAATTTGTCGGGCAGATAAAAGTTAATATTGCTAAGACACATTCAGCATTGTTCTTGACTTCTGAAATATCTTGTGGACACTCCCTCAAGGTAGAAGCATCATCATCCTTCTATCTGCATCTCTGCCAAGAGTAATCTTGTGCGAAGGTAGATACCTTAGAAGACCCACATTAGATACTCTAGGTTTTGGCTATTGTTGGAACATCATTGCAGAGCAAAGGGAAGGCAACCCGTGACAGGTACACACAAAAAAGAATATCAGTAGCAACAGGCAAATTCTCAAGGAATTTCAGAGCAGAGGTAGAGGCCCTGAAAACTGCAGCAGAGGTTCTAATGGCAGAGACAGCACCAAGAAACAATTTGTTTTCTTCACAAGCGCACTGTCAGTAGTTGCAACACTGAGCAGCCAGTATAATGCAGACCTGGATGAGCTCAGAGTAGTACTCCATAAACTATGTCAACGATTCAAAAGGGTTGTGATAGTGGATCCCGTTGTAGCATCCCATGCAAGTGGAGGCTGACAGATTGGCAATGGAAGGTGGAAAGCTACCTCAAACTGATACAAGCATAAATTTCAAAGAGACAAAAAGTTTATCAGAACCAGATATTGAAACAAATGATGTGCAGATCATCCAGGATACACACATAATAACGCATATTACCAGCTCGGCAGAAGAGATCAAGTTATAATCGTCAGACTCCGCACGGGCCACAACAGATTTGGATATCATCTTTTCAACAAGCTAAAGATAGGAACTACCGATCAGTGTAAATGTAGCACTGATAAAATGACTGCTGAACATCTCCTTCAAAGATCCCCAATATATGAGAAACATAGAAAGCACACATGGCCGTCGCTAGTACGAGTACTATTGTCTGAAAAACTCTATAAAGATTCGAATAGCCTGAAGCTGACTACTGCTTTCTTCGAAAATATTCAAGTAGAGAGTGTACGAAGAAGAAGAAGAAGAAGAAGAAATTCAATTCAGCTCATGGTTTCTAGGCCATGTAAGGCCTGTCATGTTATTGTGAGGCTCGTCAGTGAGATTGTCTATATACATCTTTCGTAACTCTTCCATCTGAATAAGTTTTCCTGAGTTCTTACAATTCTTCTTTCTCGATGGTTAGTGTTCGAGACCGTGGTTTGCCAAACAGTTCTGTAGCTCTCAGACCGGTCGTAACCCACCCTTCTTTGTGTCCATTGCTTTCTTGAACTGTTTTCAGGCATGGTTTTCCTGTTTCCTGATTTCTTCTATTCTCTTTTGTCTTCTACTTAGACTTTCTACTCATACCTAAAGATTTATCAAATCACCATTTAGGTCTACTTGTAGATTGCGACTGACCGGTTGCCGACCTGTGCTATGCAAGATACAAGCATTAAAAATAACGCAGCTTTCACTGCACTGTCTAGAACGTTAAATTTAGAAACGAGGTTTATGGGGCAAGACTTGGACCGCATTGTGACAAATCTGACTGAAGCAATTATTGAGCACATATTCTCGCTGCTAAATCTGGACGATTGTTGCAAGCACCGGGCCTCGTCACACGCGACCAGCATTACGCAGACGTGGGTAATTAACGGGTAGCGAAAGAAATAGATAGACTGATAGAAATAGAGGGACAGATATAGAAATAAATAAATCCGACCGTACAGACAGAATGGCTAAATGAGGAAGATGGTAGGTTGGTGCAATGAAAATCAAATAAGCAACTAATTGATTTTGCTCACAATCCTCATATACATTTATGTTAAAGGCGTTCCTTATTTGCTATTGTTAAATGTTAGTGATACTTGTCAAATGATATAATTATCTAGTCGATGATTCTGTTAGTTAATAAGTCTGTTGAACTATTTGTCTGTCCGTCCATCCATCCGTCCATTCATCCATCCACCCACTTACCCTATCTATTTATTTTTCTGTTTATCTTTAACTATCTGCTGTTCTCTCCAACCTTTTCATAATTGTCCACTTTTTTTTTTTTCCTCTAAACCAGGGGTTGGCCACACAGGATCTTTTGGGATTATACTTTAGTAACACAGAGCTCTGTAAGGATCGACAATATGTGTATATATATACACGTATAGAGTGACCATAAAAAACATTTAAAAACAGGACGAGGCGAAGAAGAGATAAAAATATTTTCTTATGTCTCCAATACACCTGGCTTGAAAGTCTACACACACACACACACACGCACACACACATATATATATAATCGAACAATATGGCGATGTGATCCCGAACGAAAAGGAAGAAATTGTAAAGCAACATTAGCGCGACGCCATGAACTCTACTCTGTAATTTGGAAATATCAAAGACCACCGAAGTTTGATGTTCGTAACACTAGCGCTATTTAAGGTGCTTATTCAGAAAACGTGTCTTTGAGTTTACGTAATTCCGTCACACGCATTATGATCTGATGTATTATTGGTTAGCCTACATCTGTGCGTAAACAGAAGTGGGGAAATTCAGTGGTTTTTTTTTCCCGCTCCGTTTTTAGTTCGGCTGCTGTATGTGAACCGGCTTCTTTGTCTTGAATTACCAAGGAAAATCTCAGGTGACAGCTAAAACAAGATGTGGTGGCGTGGTTGGATGGAATATTTATTAGAAATTTACAGTAAAGTTTTATTCTTTCGCAAAATGTGATTTCATCTGCTGTATCATCATCATCATCATCATCATCATCATCATCATCATCATCATCATCATCATCATCATCATCATCATCATCATCATCATCATCATCATCATCATCATCATCATCATCATCATCAGCAGCAGCAGCAGCAGCAGCACTACAATCTTCATTATCATCATCTTCATCATCAGCACTACAATCTTCATTATCATCATCATCAATATCATCATCAGCAATCTTCATTACCATCATTATTATCATCATCATCATCATCAGCACTACAATCTTCATTATCATCATCATCAACATCATCATCATCATCATTATCATCATCATCATCATCATCATCATCATCATCATCAGCAGCACTACAATCTTCATTATCATCATTATCATCATCATCATCATCATCATCAGCACTACAATCTTCATCATCATCATCAGCAATACAATCTTCATTATCATCATCATCATCAGCACTATAATCTTCATTATCATCATCATCATCATCATCATCATCATCATCATCATCATCATCATCATCATCAGCACTACAATCTTCATTATCATCATCATCATCAGCAGCACTACAATCTTCATTATCATTATCATCATCATCATCAGCACTACAATCTTCATTATCATCATCATCATCATCAGCAGCACTACAATCTTCATTATCATCATCATCATCATCAGCACTACAATCTTCATTATCATCATCATCATCAGCACTATAATCTTCATTATCATCATCATCATCAGCACTACAATCTTCATCATCATCATCATCAGCACTACAATCATCATCATCATCATCATCATCATCATCATCATCATCATCATCATCATCATCATCATCATCACCATCAGCACTATAATCTTCATCATCATCAGCACTATAATCTTCATTATCATCATTATTATCATCATCATCATCAGCAGCAGCAGCAGCACTACAATCTTCGTTATCGTCATCATCATGGTCGTCGTGATCATCATCATCCTCAGTTTGCCAAGAAGCATTGACCTTCAACAATTTATGCCAGATGCTCATCTCTTATGGAGATTCCGCTCAAGATGTCTCCCTGTCTTCTTTTATCCCTTTCATTTTCTGATTCCAATTTTCTTATCCGTGCCCTTTTGGGTTTCCCTCCACCTCTCTTACCCTGTAGGTTCCAGAACAAGGACCGCCTTGTAATGCTATCAACAGGGGCTTCCTCAATTTATGTTCTATTCATGCCTAAGATCCTCTTCTCGCCTCCTGCTGTGCCATCATTTGTTCATTAGTAAAATCAACACCGCCATTAAAAATGTTGAGTATATGAGAATATGAGGAGGACTGCCGTAAGACGGGGGTAAAACTGTGGAATGAAACTTATTGCCATTTTGGTACGCAGCCATGTAACTGGACACGGTGCAAGACATGTCAGTATGTAATCCAAACACGTACAGTATCATTTCCTAAAGCCACATTCACCATCACCAATGGCTTTACATGCGAGTCACGTAACGTGATTTATGCTATTATATGCAAACGTTGCAATATTACTTACATCGGCCAAACGGGCACACGACTTGGGGATCGATTCTACAGACACCTGTACGACATTTCTCGGTTGGGATCCATACCTGTAGCTATTCACTTCAATGGCCCTGGCCACCACGGTGCCACTGACATGCAGGTGACAGCTATCAGATCCTGTTTCTCGGATGCCAACAGTCGGCTCCACCTTGAACAACGCCTCATCCATCTTATGGGCTGTCTTAAACCCCATGGTTTGAACACCCAACATTCTTTTGTCTGAGGCGTCCTTTTCTGTCTAATCCTATTTGTATCATGATTGAGATTACCCTTGATTTCCCTCCAAAATTTAAAAAAAAAAATAATTCTTTCTTCATCTTCTCTCTCCTTATTTATTCATCTCCGAATTTTTTTAATATTACTTTTTCCTCACTCAGGTTTCCAGTCCTTGTTTTCATTATCTTTTATTTATGCTTTGAATTTAGTATTCACTTCCGGTGTCCGCTTCAGTGTCAGAGAATTTATTTCCAACACGTGACACACATAAGGGCGTGATTTCTCTTATTTTTCTAGTTTTATGTTCTCCACTTAATTCTCACTTTCTTTCCCTTCTGTTTTTTGTTTGTCTGTCCCTGACGAAGGCCCCGTGGCCACAACGTAGGTTTTTTCTTGTCCTTTCTCCCAGTAAGACGTATCACTATTTGTGTGTGTGTTTTTTTCATTCTACATTAAAAACGTTATGTGATTTAGTTTGATGTTTGCACGCGTTTATTTGTTTTATAGATTAATTTTCGCAGTCCCAGTATGCAGAAGCGTATTTGAAGTATTTGGCACCTGCTGCTGATCTTATCATTGGCACACCATTTATGCACCCCCACCATCCCCAATAAAGAAACACATTTGCAAGTATATTTTTAACAAGTACTGTCAAAATAGTGCCCGATGACACCCCTTTCCTGGCTACTACCTGCTCAGTTCTTCCCTAAGAGACAGTATTGATGTTTGTGTTCAGCCGTGAGCCTGACTTTTGTTGCCAACAGTAATAAATGAAGAAAAACTGCAGTCAGGCTACAATAAGCGGTAAGTTGGGGGAAAATAGATTGTCAAAGGTCTACTGGAACAAAGAAATGGCTTATCCTTTGAATGAAAAAGCTCACCAAGAAGGATGAGAGCAGCCTTAGCTTTGGAGAGTTTTACTCTGTAGGCCAGTGGTTCTCAAACTTACTGTCGTAATTTTTATAAGATAGGTCTGAGATATTTATTGTCCTGTCCGAGCAGAGGTGATAGTGGTAACTATGTGAGAGTAAGGTGTAAGAGATAGTTTTTATCACGAGGGGGATAGTGTAGTCCCCAACAGGGAATAGTAACAATGAGGTAGGGAATAGTCAGTACAAGAAAAGAACAAGTTCCTAATTTAATCTATCCCGTGAATACTCAGATTAGTGAGGAAAAGAAAAACAAAGCAGATTAGTATACTGATGGTAACAAAAGAAAATAAGTTTCTCTCTTTCTGTTCATTCACTTCACTCATACAGTGGCCACATTCATATTCGCTTACCCAATAGTTGTCGCAGATATTCCATGGAAATAAACTCTAACAAGTACTATGCCTATATAGAGTCAGATTCTTTGCCAATTTCAGCCCCAGACTATCCTGGTTGCTGACTGCTAATTTCAGGTAGTCGCTGAAGTTGGAGCGTTAATTATTTTCCTGGATAATTCTCTTATCACTGCAGTTAGTTGGTTGGGATAAGTCTTCTATGTGGTGGCCACCGTCATAGAAATAAATATAGGTATATTGTTCCGGTGTTGTCTAGCCTCTGGTGGCTGAGACACTCTGAGACGTGATAAAAAAATGTTAATTGGTAATAACCACCGGCTGTTCTCTGAGGTGATGGCCGAGTAGGAACAGTGAGTTCTCTTGAGTGTAATCCCGTGAAAAAACTACTGTCAAATGTCAGATAATTATATATATATATATATATATATATATATATATATATATATATATATATATATATATATATATATATATATATATATATATATATATATATATATATATATATATATATATATATATATATATATATATATATATATTGCCCCAGCAGGCTGATAATATTTATATGAACAAAATTCTGGTACTGTTCCGTTCCAGTTACTGTTATAAATTATTGTTAGTTTTCTTGCTTTTGTCCTCTCTCAAAAATGAAGAAGGTGGACCGCACAGGGTCACAACACGAAGATTCAACAACAATAATCTCTGGATGCTTATAAGAACATAAGACCATAAGACACTAAGACCGCTAGTTCGCAGGGTTATGATCAACCGCAACACAGAAAAATGAACTATCTCCACGAATCTAAGTAATCCAATTTGTAATATGGCTCTTATGATAGCGAGCTAGATATTTCCAAAAAAATTTCTGAAGCGACTGATAACTGAGTTTTGAGTGGATGGGCAAATATACTGAAATAGCGCAATCTGGCTAGCGGATGACGAAATTCACACCGGGGAACTCAGGCGGGTGTTTTCTTCCAATATAAAGGATTTCTCCGTCCGCTCTGTTACCTGGTGTTAATCAACAACAAAGGTTTTTAAGATCTCGGCGATTGCCGGGCGTGTAGGGAGCTTCAAAGCAGTTCACCTTCCACGTGTTTGTTGTCGTAATCTGACAGCTCTGGTTTCATCGAGCTTCAGGCAAACGCACTTGGCCCGTCCCCTTTTGAAGGAAAGACAGTTACAGATCTGAATAGCTGTTTCGTCAGCGCGTGGAACAAGACAAAATAGGCGTGGCTAAAACTATAAGTTCGACAGCTAGCAAAAAGGCATGGCTTATGCGTAATAACCAGTGAATGCTAATGAGGGGAGCGAGGGGAACGAGTTGGTTGAATGGAATGGGGGGTGACGGTGGGAATCAAGCGGACTGATCAATGGTAGTCTATTCTCATAACCTGTCACACTTACAATATATATATATAGACACACACACATTTGGTGGATTGGTGTCAGTCTGAAATTAAAGTAGCCATGGTAAGTAGTGTCGAAAGCACATTTTTAAGATCAACTATTTTGTTATTGAAATTGTATATATGTTTGTACACTGTACACTAGAGATGGCTACTGTGTGTATGTATCGAAACAATGCGTCGAAGCAGCAAAGTACCCGAACGATTCGATACACAGTTTTCTTGCGATGTCGATACAGTGTCAGTTCCTGACTGTTTTGCAGAGACGCACTGTCTCACGCAGATTCGACACATAGCCTGTTTCGTGTATCGAAACTGCAGTTTCAGTTCCCGTCTGCTTCGCTGTTTTGCAAAGAGGCACACTGTATCATTGTCTCACCTTCAGGGGCCTTTGTAAAAATGTGTCAAGCGTGTGGTACATTAGGCGTTCATAGATAGTATGGAAAATCAAACAAGTCATAATTTTTTTTTAAAATAATTCCTCAGGACTGAAAGAGGCTTATTACTACTAAGTGTCTGCTCGGTTTGAATTGAATCATTGTCGCTGACTGTACCTATTCTAGTTTTATATAATGTGTCATTATTACCGTTATTATTATTATTTTTTTTCACTTTTACTGCAGCTGTCAGCATGTTCCCCTTGCATATCATCATAATGAAAACGACTGTGTAAAATTCTTAACAGTGGCCACACGAAATACCATAGATTTGTACTAACGAGAATAAGTAAATCTGCATACTAGGGTGTCACGACTCATGTCTCATTGTTTCAGTTAATTTACTTGTAGTCTGCTGTTTCGAAACAGTTCCATAGTTCTATTTCATCCAAGCGCTCATTATACGCATGTTACGGTACTCTTGATTCCTGACTTCAGGCGCTCTCGTAAGAAAACGTGTTTTGTTTATACATAAAATAGTTTTTAAAACTTGTGTTCAACCTCATTTAATCTTCATTTATGGCGGGGAGAAGCCCTGTTTGGGATTATTTTGTAAAGATCAAAGACAACAAAGTAAAATGTAACGTGTGTTCTGGTATTTTATCATTCAAGGGTTCGTCAACTTCAAGTATGACTAGGCACTAGAGATGGCTACTGTGTTTATGTGCCGAAACAATGCTTCGAAACAGCGAGCGATTCGACACTTCCTGCTTGTTTGTTTTGTCTGCCTCGCTGTTTTGCAGCAACACACTGTCTGAGCCTATGTAAAATTTGAATCAACCGTTCGGAACATTAGTATGGAATATCAAACATGTCATATTTTTCAGGGATGTGTTATGATGACTTGATTTTACAAGTGATATTATTTTTGCTGAAAAGTTATAGACACTGGAAATTGTGTCAGTGCTGCAGTTGTCAATGTTTTAGGCGCTATGTTAAAGTTTAAAGTGTCCTTGTGTTCGTATAAATGTAATGGACACTTTATTAGCTCTGCTGATATCTTGTGTACTCGGTGTGGATTTGAATGATTGTCTACCAAAACTAGCTTACTCTAGTTTGATATCATGTGTTATTATTACTGTTATTATTATTGTTGTTTTTTATTATTTGCCCATATACTGCAGCTATCATCATATCTACGTTTTATTTCATCATAATGAAGACTTGAGTAAAAATATTGAATTGTGGTCACACGAAACGCCATAGATTTTCACACACGACAGTAAAAACAGAGGAAATTGTCTCACACAGTTCATATATACCCGCCCCGGTACTGTCTATAAGAGACTTCTTTCTTCCCGATACGGGCAAAAGAGCCGCTGTGCCGTTGTGTCGACACACTGTTTCGACACAGTTTAACCCACTGTTTCGAATGTCTCGACACAGCTAAGTGTGTCTATTTGCCCACCTCTACTGTACACCTTTCTCGCATATTAAATAGCAGACAATTGTTGTCTGAAGCTAAAAGAAAAGTATGATAGAGTAAAATAACCCTCATCTTCTTCGTAAACTCCCTGACGTCTACTTGAATATTTTTTACGAAAGCAACGGTCAGCTTCAGGCTATTTACATCTCCATAGAGTTGTTCCGAAATTGATACTGTTGGTGGTCATATGTGCCCTCTGTGCTACTCATATGTTAGGCATCTTTGAAGCAGGTGTTCAGCAGTGATTTTATTAGTGCCACGTATACGCTCATCAGTAGTTCCTATCTTTAACTTGTTGAATAGATGGTATCCCAATCTGCTGTGGCTCGTGCGGAGTCCGCAGATTATCACTTATTCTCTTCTACTGAGCTTGATCTCCCCTTGCTAAGATTCCGACATGATTTTTGATGTTAATCAATTTCTGCGGATATTTTGTTTTGTTTTGGTCGATACCAATCACATGGAGACGCTATACTGCTACCTTGACAAGTCAAAGGCTAAGGAACGCAACCCGACATAAATGCAAGTTGACATCGGCTGCACTGGGCCACATGCCTAACAATAACGTCACAAAGAAGTGAAATAACCTTAAACCCCTTTCCCGTATCTTCGGGGTACATGTACCACACTTTGGTAAACATTGCTATAGAACGTTTTTAGGGCCTTATCTCAGTAACCCTTGCATTACCTATTTTCATTCACCACTAGTAAACATTGTGAGGTTCAAGTTTTCAAATTGTAGCCAAATTTCCCTCGATGTAGAATGTAGATGCACGGACATTAGCAAAAAATCTGACATTGTTGGTTCTCAGAACATTTTCAATGAATTTTGATGTTGTGTTTTATTATTTTTAGATGCGTCCGCCAAGATACACGTAGACTAGAACTATCATCTATGCTATATACCTGTGCTGCTCTGGCAAATTATGCGCTTGGTTTATCTTGAGGATCTAGAAGAGTAATTGCATGAACTCGTGAAACAATGAAGCAACAAAATTCATGAATATAAATTGAACATTAATGCTGAAAAAAGCGAAGATATCTAGCGATATCTTAAATATAAGCTTTCAGTTTAAACGATAAGTTTCACAGATGTTGGACGAATAGTAACAAACAATGACAGACAGCAGTTGGCTGAATGGTAAGAGCGCTGGCCTCTTACGGCAAAATTACCTGGTTCGAAATACGGTTGAGTCACGCTCCAGTCTGCTTGGCAGTAAACGGGTTCTTGATTCTGATCTTGAGTTAGGGAAGACAAAGGCAGCGAGGAAGGAAACTCACCTTGCGGAGAGATTGATGAGAGACAGAATTACCCCTGTTTGTTCAGTTCTCAACCCTTGCAATACGCATTTGGTTTTTGTTTTTTTTCTATTTTTCTACTTCTCCAAAAGTCCCTCCCATACACTCCTCTCTCTCTCTCTCTCTCTCTCTCTCTCTCTCTCTCTCTCTCTCTCTCTCTCTCTCTCTCTCTCTCTCTCTCTCTCTCTCTCTCTCTCTCTCTCTCTCTCTCTCTCTCTCTCTCTCTCTCTCTGCGTCTAGTTTCTGACAACTGCCAAACACAGTGTGTAGATCTATATAAAGATCTCAAAATACTGCCTCTAAGAAAGCGCTTTCTGTTCAACAAAGCTAAATTTGTTCACAAAATCCTGTCACAGAATGCTCCAACATATCTGTGGCCAATGTTCAAATACAATGAAAGACGCAGTCAACGCCTTAACAAAATACAATTGCCCAAGCCTTGGCTTGACTTATTCAAGAAAAGCTTAGCTTACTCTGCTGCTCATCTTTGGAACTATCTTCCACATTATCTAAAACATAACAACCTCAGTCCCTATTCATACAATCGTAAACTTTTCGAATACTTTATGAGTTCTGATTATCTGCCCCCCCCCCCCTAATATGATTATTTTCCCGAACAAATGGTATAATATCGAGTGTAGGTTTAATGATGATGTTAGTGCTTTTCAACATATTTTGTTTCATGGTAATACTTAGTTTGTACTTTTCAACATATTCTATTTCATGTTTATAATTAGATACTGTGAATGTGAGTATGCTATTATTTTACCTTTACAACGTTGAATTCCTTGAATTGATGGGTAAAATATATGTGAGAATAAATGAAATCAGTATAAAAGACGAGAGAAAGGAAGGGCAGAATGTCAGACGGGCCTGTGAGCCCAATTCTCAACCCTTTGAAAATAAAGTTCGTTCGTTCGTTCTCTCTTAGACGAACCTATGTTCCTATTTCTCAACACTTTGAAAACAAAGTTCGTTCGCTCTCTCGCTGGCTCTCTCTCTCTCTCGCTTTCTCTCTCTCTCTCTTAGACGGGCCTAAGTTCCTTTCTCTCAACACTTTGAAAATAAAGTTCGTTCGCTCTCTTTCAGTCCCTATTCATACAATCGTAGACTTTTCGAATACTTTATTAGTTTTGATTACATGCCCCCCTAATCAGATTATCTTTTCTTATAATATCAATTGTAGGTTCTAATGACGATGTTTGTACTTTTCTACATATTTTATGTCATGTTTATAAGTAGTTAATGTTAATATGAGTGTGCTATTTTATTTTACTTTGCAACGTTGAATTCCTTGACATTGATATGTAAAATGCATATGGGAATAAATGGATTCAGTATGAAAGGTGAGAGAAAGGAAGGGCAGAATGTCAGACGGGCCTGCGTGCCCAATTCTCAACCCTTTGAAAATAAAGTTCGCTCGTTCGTTCGTTTGTTCGTTCTCTCTCTCTCTCTCTCTCTCTACACATGTCGCTGGTTGTCCCCTGCTCTGCATTAGTGGTTCACTAATGGCCAAACGTGGAGTAAAAGGAGATGGGTATTCACAGGTATCAACCTTCGCTTAAGATTACTCTTGGCAGAGATATAAATGGAAGTTTGGTGCTTCTATTTCAGGAAGTCTCATCGGGATATGTAGAATGGCAAGTATAACAACTGAGTCAGTTGTTATAAACTTAGTATTCTCCTCAAATATCTGTGAGATAATATGTCTTCACTAGTATTTTATGAATTAGCAAAATATTAATTTCATAGCTCTATAAATTAAAATGTATTTAACACAATGAGTCATACGAGTGCTGACATCAAATTTACTCAACTAATTGATTAACTCAACTAGTAATTTATATTTACATACAAAACAAAGAAAATGTGTTGAGGAATTATATGGTTAAAAGGGTTAAAGTGAATAAAATGGATTTTGTCCGGGGAGAAAAACCCCAATTAACTTTATCTTCATGGGAAGATATGGTGGTTTGGAAAAAAAAATGTCTCTTTTATGTCTCATATCTCCTGATGTGCACATCAGGCAACCTCTGCTTCCCTCCACCATTTCATCTTCCTCAGAATTTTGCCTGATGTCTCTGAATATTAAATCTCATCCCATCGAGTCCGATGAACAAGTTTTAGGAGCGCGGAAGGCAAGTAATATATTATATATATATATATATATATTTATACTTACTTACTTACTTAGTCGTTCCTCTTCTACCGTGAGGTGTAGAGTTTGTAAGAGAGACCGCCATACTATTCTATCGCCTGTCTTCCTCCTGGCTTGGTTCCATTCTAGTCCTTGGTTCTTCAAAGATTGTCTAATATTGTCCTCCCAGCAGACTTTGGGTCGTCCTGGAGGTATCCCAAGAAGGGAGATCTTGCAGACTGCAATAATTGGAGAGGAATCACTCTTCTCTCAGTTCCCAGCAAAATAATAGGCAGGATAATTATACAGAGAATTTCAAAAGCAGTAGACCACAAACTGAGGAAAGAACAAGCAGGATTTAGAAAGAACAGAAGATGTGTAGATCATATATTTACTCTCAGGAACATTATAGAGCATTGCTCAGAATGGCAAAGACAGCTGTACATTAATTTCGTTGATTTTGAAAAAAAATTTATTTATTTATTTATTTACTTATTATTACTTTTTTTTTTTTTTTTTTTTTTTTTTTTAAATTCGTTTATTTTATTTTATTTAAAATTTTTTTTTTTTAAATTATTTTTTTCCTTTATTATTTTTTATTTTATTTATTTCTTTATTTATTTTTATTTATTTATTTGTTTTAAATTTATTTATTATTATTATTTATTTATATTTTATTTTTTTATTTTATTTATTATTTATTGATTACTTTTTTCTTTTTTCTCACTCTTTTCCAGTCCTTGTTTTCATTATTTCTTATTTTTAATGTACTATCAACTTCCTCTTTCCGGTTTAGTGGCAGCCATCTTGCTTCACATGTGACTGGACTTAATATTAAGGGAGTTTTTTTCTCTTATTTTTATAGTTTCATGTTCTCTACTTAATTCTCATTTTCTTTCCCTCCTGTCTCTTGTTTGTCTGTCCCTGACAAAGGCCTTGTGGCCGCAACGTAGGTTTTTCTTGTCCTTCTCCTTGTAAGACGTATTACTATTTGTGTGGGTGTGTGTGTGTGTTTTTTTTTTTCAATTAATTTTGAAAAGGCTTTTGACAGTATACATAGGGAAAGTTTATGGAAAATACTGAGGGCTTATGGAATTCCAAGCTGCATAGTGTCAATCATAAAAAGCCTCTATGCCAACTTTACGTGTAGTGTTGGGCAGAGCAACCTAACCTTTGAGGTGAAGACAGGAGTACGACAGGGATGCCCCTTATCAACCACTCTATTTTTAACAGTCATAGACTGGGTGATGCGCCAGACAACAGAGGGCAGTCCAAGAGGAATAAGATGGACTACATTTTCTACATTGGAAGATCTGGAATATGCAGATGACATTGCACTACTAGCACATTCAAATCAACACATCCAGGAAAAAACGGATAGACTTAATAAGTATAGCCAGCAGGTGGGCTTGAACATCAATTTAAAGAAGTCAGAGGTCATGACGCTCAATGTGAGCAACCCTGAGCCCACATCAGTAAGGAATCAGCAACTGGTACAGACAGACACCTTCACATACCTAGGATGCATAGTAACACCAGACGGCGGAGCAAGCAAAGACATCAACAACAGAATTAACACAGCAAGAACAGCCTTTTTTTTAGCCTAAACAACATCTGGAAGTCCTCTCAATACAGCACAAGCACAAAATTAAGATTATATCAGAGCTGTGTGCTTTCTGTGCTTCTCTATGGTGTTGAAAGCTGGTGAGTTACAGAGAAGGAAATGTCGAAATTGTCCTCTTTTCACACAATA
>JAMPIV010021642.1:50000-175352 GCA_024509875.1 Oreohelix idahoensis
AAAGTGTATATGATACTTCCCTTCCAGTATCCGCCATACTACGGATCTACAGAGGTTAAAATCAGGCCGTGTTATGATGGCCCGTATCACCCTCTCCAGCTCCACCATGCTTGGTTCATCCACTTCAATTATTTTCTCCCTCTTGTCATTTCCCTCTTCTCCCACTTCTTCTCTCAATTTTTCCACCATTTCGCATCTCTCCGTGGACCATACTTCCCTCATGTGACTCTCTTTATTTCTACTTCTTACATTTTCTTCTGTGTCCTCGTCCCCTGAAAATTCTAAATTATCTTCTTCCTCTGAATAACTTGACTCCGAATCAGAGAACACGTCTCTATCTACTATTTTGATTCCCCAGTAATTAAGTTCCTCCATTACTCTCCTTACCAGCCTGCGAATTTCTTCTTTTCTTTCTGATAATTCTGTATCAAACCTTTTCTCCAGAAATCTCTGCACATACTTTAGTACTACGGTGTCGGGTCTAGCTCCCCTCAGTTCATCCTTTATCGCTTTCTTCATCTCCTCTATGCTTGGCTTAGCTACCTTGCTAATTTTCTTCTTCCTCTCCGAACCACTGTTAACTCTCTGTACTCTCTTCTCTACTTCCCTTCTACTAATATTTCTTAAGTTTCTCTTAACTTCTTTAGCTTCTCTAACACTTCTCATGTCTTCCTCAGGTTCTGTACCCTTTAACTCGTCGTTACCTCGACCTCTACTTATAAAATCCTCTCGCTGTGTCCTTGTTACACTCCGTGGTATCCTGGATGCTCTGACACTGCTACAATTTGATGTGTCTTTGCCTCTATACCTCCCTTTCCCGTTTTTCACTGGAATTCTGGATTTTCTTATTTCTCTTCTGCTGCTACTACTATTCCTCTCTTCCTGTCTATCTGTCTTGCCGACTGTTCTGGGTCTCTTATTCTTCCCACAATCTCTGATCCCTCTAACCTTCATCTCAATTGGGGCAATTTCTCTCAATCTGGCGAGACGCTTCACATAATCAGATTTTTCTGAATCCCCGCTTATACCTGTGGTGTCCAACGCTCCCGGTATCTCTGAAGTCCCTCTTATTTGATTCATCAAGTCTTGCAGATCTCCCTGCTCTTTCTGTTGAACTGTGGTCCCTTCTGGTTCCGTGTCCTCATTCCTCTCTTTCCCATTCGTCAGAAACTTCTTCTTATATTCCATCAACGGAATATCATCTTCGCTCTCCCAATCATCTGTTCTTCCATCGATCTCCCTACCACTATTTTGGTGCTCCCTAGTTTCTTTTCTCTTTTCCATTTCTGAATTGGTTTTTGTCTTGTTTTTACCAGTTTCCATTCCTACTTTAGTATTTAGATTACTAAAAGGGTTCTCCATCAACGAATAATCTTCTGGATTCCTTACTTCAATATCGATATCCGGTGTTGTTACAAGGGTGGCTCTCCTCCCTTGCTTTTCTCTCTCTCTCATGCCGGGCTCTCCAATCCAGGGTCTATAGTCATCTCTTCGTAGTTGTTTATATCTTTCGTTATTCTGTTTATTAATAAGTTCAGACACTAAGTCCGTCTCTTCTGTCTGAGTTGCAACAGTGTTTGTTTTCTTTTCTACCTTAATCTTATTCGGATCTAGCTTTCTCTTCAAGTTCAACTTTGGTCTCTCTCTTATACAATTGATCTCCGCTCCATTATTAATCTTACTGTTCGCTGTTCCTTTCTTTGTACACAGTTGTATCTTGGCACAATGTCCATTTTCTGTCTTAACATTAAAATCATTTACTTCGAAACACCTTCCACCTTTTATTTCTTGAAGAAAATTTCGTACTGCCATCCTATTGCGTCTCTTATTTAAGCCCTCCCAGTGTCTAGGTGTTTCCGAAATGCTGCACACTCTGCCCTCATAGATAATTCTAGGTCCGTTAGCTTCCTTTGATAATCTACGTTTTCGAAAATCGTTTTCTCTAACGTTTCTTTTTCTATCCCATCGTCTGTTCATAAACCTGGTTCTAATTCCACAAATTCTTCCTATATCCATACTTCTATGTTGTCCAACGAGATTCTGCGGAGCATAGTTTTCTCGATGAGTCTGTTGAGGTCCTCTCGAGGCAGCCTCTCCCATTCTCTGTCTATCCAATCTTCTTCTCTCCTCAGGTCCCCATCTATCTACTCTAGGCGGAACATTTTCCCGATTGAAGTTCCATTCTGGATTTCTACCTCTGTAGGTGGACCTATGGTTGTACTCTTCCTCCACTATGTTTCCACGGTTGTATTCAATGCCTCTTTGTGGTTGTCTAAACCCCACGGAAGCATCTCTCTCACTTGTATGCCTATAATTTCTATCTTCTTTCCACTCGTTTCGTCGTCCGTTATGACTCTCCATTTTTCGCTTTTTACACACAGCTGCCACATGTCCCTTGGCATTACACAAATAACATCGTTTTTCCTCTGCTATCTGTATAATTCCGCTCCTGTTTTCTCTGTCATTGTCTCTTCTATCCTGCTTTCTCTGATACGCAAGATAATTTCTTTCTCTTGGTCTATCTCTAACTGTCTGTCCAGTCCATCGAACTTGATTTTCTTTCCAATTCTTTTCTTCGTGGTTGCTCCCTGATCTTAACTGGAACCTCTTCAACAAATCTTCTTCTGCCAATGCTATCCGTATAGCATCATTCAAAGTCCTTGGACTTTTTCTTAGGAGAAGTAGTCTCATTCCGTCCTTGTATAAGGCATCAATAAAAATTCCAACTAACTGTCCCTCGATATCTGGACTCCGTATATCTTGTTCCCTAAAAACTGCTTCTGCCAGATTTTTCAATCTGTCGCTGAACAGCTGGATTGATTCTCCTGCTTCCTGTCTCACTCTCCTAAGTAATCCCCATAGATAATGTTGATCCGCAGACTCTCCGTAACTGTTTAACAAACTCCTCTTCAGCTCTTCCCAAGTTTCATGTGGCTCTTCTTCAAACCTTCTCCTCAAAAAATCATTTACTAGATCATCACTAGTTAAAAAGGCCAATCGCTTCTTTTCCTCCTCACCTGCCCCTATGGAGTAAGCGTACCGCTCTATTTTGGCAATCCATTTTTTACAACCTCCTGCTTCTCCTCTATAGGTCTCGATGTTTTGTCGCAAACCAGTCTGCCTGTTTTCCATGCTCCACCTCTCTAGGGCATTCGTAACATGTAACAAGGTTAGCGTATTTGGATCTAATCCTTGTCCTTCTGCCACCATGTATCTAATTTTTTGAATTCCTTGACTGTCCCTTGATTTGTAGACAGGGTCAACGTTTTCAGGAATTCTTGATTGTAGACCAATGTCAATGCTTTCGGAATCTTGATTGAAGACAACGTCTATGCTTTCGGAATCTTGATTGAAGACAACGTCTATGCTTTCGGAATCTTGATTGAAGACAACGTCTAAGCTCTCGGAATCTTGATTGAAGACAACGTCTATGCTCTCGGAATCTTGATTGAAGACAACGTCTATGCTTTCGGAATCTTGTTCCAAACACACACCATCCACGTGTCACAGGTCATTGCGGTCCTTTATGATTACCTGCATCCCTCTGTCAGTTTGAGAGTAAGAATATTAGACCAGACTTCCTTTATTAGTGTCTCAGCGAAATTTTGAAATCCGCGACAATCCCAGCGTGATCAGAATCCTGGTCACTGGGACCAGTTCAGCACCACCACATGTCACAGGGTCCGACTGCCGTCATCACATCAGAATCCTGGTTAAACGGCACCAGTTCACCACCGTTACATGTCACAGGGTCCGAAGTATATGCGTGATGTAATCTAATAGGCCGCAGAAATACAGGCAGGTTCAAATCCTGCTTAAACGGCAACCAGCTCATCACCACCAGATGTCATAGCGTAATGTAAATAACTGTCACCTTCTTGGGCCTTGTCGCCAGTGATCGTATAGTGGAGTTTATTTGTTCTCTTTTTCTTTTGTGTGGGTGACAGTGGTGGGTGAATGGGGTTCAATTTCAACACGTCATCAGATTTAAACAATAGAGCAACAATCAAGACCCCAAAACGAAGTCACAATAATGAAGACATAGTCTCTAAAAAGATCCATAGTTCTTTATTTAGCCACAATGCAGGGTTTAGGTTGACTTACATGATCTGACTTGTTCTTACATCTATAAAAACCTCATTCATTTCGGGAGGGGGTCAGTCCCTTCTCGAGATTCTTTGCTGGGCGTCTGTATTAACCATTTACTGACCTACAGACCATGTCCTATGTCCTTCTTCTGCCCTTACCTTAACGGTCTTCGTTAATTGACAGGCTTACCCGTTCTATTCGGTTCTGGGTTGTTTCACGATGTCAACTTCTTACTGTGGGACAGTCCGCCATAACCAGTTCAATTATTATCAAGTTGACCCTTCAGTTCTTTTGTTGTTCTTCATCTTCTTTCATTGGAGTGAAAAGGAGCATCTTGTGGTTCGGGGGACATATTGTAACCTCTGACGTCATCACCGTTGCTCTGTATGACGTCGTTTTTTTAAGATCCCTAGTTCCGTAAGCTGCATCGAGATTATTCTCTTCACTTCCTAGTCGGTCCCTTATTCTTTATTATTCCGTCATCTCAACCGTATGCTGCTGCTCCTGTGACATTTATTTTAAAAGGTACTCCTAGTTCTTTCGACTGTCCTCTAACGGAATTTTTAGTACTACTCCTTATCCTGGTTTTCTGTGATCTCCTGATTAAGGTAAGGACATGCAGTGGGGAAATTTTAAGCCGTGCAAGGTTTTAAGTTTGAATTTCTGCCCACGCACAAATATCACCTTGTGGGGTTCTTTTTGGGGAAACCCAATTATAATTTTATTTTAGTTTAATTACTAATTTTAAACCAACCCTCAAGGAAAGGTGTCTTATTTTTAGTAAACGTTACACCCACCTCACCTATTCTAAACATTATTACCTGATCCTATAAGGTATTTCACCTTAAGTGTTACATTTACAAAAGTCACTATATCACGTGTCCTACGTCGCATTTACATCTCTCAAATTTCTTCCAAGTTTGTTATAATCCCATAGTTGTTTAACACAACGCGCCAGCTGCCAGAAATCGTTATGTGGTATGCCTGTCGTTCAGATTGTTAAATCACGATAAACTTAAGGATGGGTTGTGTTTGTGCACGTCGCTTCCACGTTATCTCTTAAATGACAATATGATTTACCACTATTAGACTCATCACCAGATGAGCGGAAGTAGTTATGCAATCTAGTATGTGGATAAACAGCTGAATCCGTCTGGTTTACACAATAAGTCTGTCGACCAACATCAACCAACTCAATGTGGCTTTGTTCCTCTTCTTGCTAAATGCCGACGGCCACAAAGAAGGATAAACTGGTTGTTACACCCCCCTAATGTAGGTGAATCGTCATGGCCAATGACTGAAATGGCAGCAAAGGGTGTCTTATTGAATTATCTGCTAACGTTACTGTTGTGTTGTGGATCTGGTAATGTCTACAGTTGATACCTACATATACGCCACACAGGCAAACACTGTAGAAGTCTACTGGTAAGCGATGCACAGGTTCTCGATACAAATAGACCACGCCCACTCCGGGGCTATTTCTAAATACGTGTTAAGTTCCCTGTCACACTTGTAATATTAAGTGCGTGTGTTGGTTTAGTCGTTTACACCACAGGTACGTACACAAGAGTCATGGATGGTTGTAAACGACTGGTGACATTTCATATGGGTTTATTCACGTCACAACACATTGATGAAATACACATAGAATACCGTTCACAGCACAACACAAGATATAAAGTACCACATAATAACTGCGCACCCGGCAGCTACAATGATATCATAATACATGGCCTAGAGTACTCATATTAAACTCAGCGTTCTAAAGAATCCTCAATAACAATCCTCTCACAGGAGCTATCATGATTCATGGCCTAAAGTACTCTTATTAAACTCAGCGCTATAAAGAATCCTCAATAACAATCCTCTCACAGGAGCTATCATGATTCATGGCCTAAAGTACTCTTATTAAACTCAGCGCTATAAAGAATCCTCAATAACAATCCTCTCACAGGAGCTATCATGATTCATGGCCTAAAGTACTCTTATTAAACTCAGCGCTATAAAGAATCCTCAATAACAATCCTCCCACAGGAGCTATCATGATTCATGGCCTAAAGTACTCTTATTAAACTCAGCGCTATAAAGAATCCTCAATAACAATCCTCTCACAGGATTATTTCGGTGTATTTAGCAGATTATTATGGGTAATTTGTTTATTGTACACTTGCTTTATTATTTGGCGATGTATTATTTTGACCTTATCATAAAACTATTGTTGTAAGCATATATTAGAGCTTAGCCGACCCCTCATTTGTCGGTGATGTAGTTTTTTTCAAAAAAATGAAAAATCATTTTTTTCTCCGGACCGGGTGGTAACTGTTAAGGTCAAAGGGGAGTGATACGTGCTATACTGATTATACAGTGTGAATTCAGGGTTGTCGCACTTGTTAGCTGGTTTAATTGTGAGTTGTTTAAACATTTATATGTTAGAAAACAGAGTGTACAGAAAGCGTGTGAGCGCTGGTCATGTAGTTATTCTGTACTGGTTTCGGCCGGCTGTTAATAGCTCACGGGGAGTCCGTGAACAGCCGAGTCCGGTGTCTGTTTGTGCGGGAGATGTGTCATCTCGTGGCAGTCTAAGTTGGGCGGTTGACTGGAGTCAGCCCTGTATCTTGTGTGTGTTCCCAAGGGTAGTGTAAGGGAACGATATTTGGCCATTTTTCGAGGTGTACTAGTACTTGCCTATTTAGGTGTGTTTATCTGCAGATAAGATGTGATAAATCTGCAGATAAGATGAGATAAGGGAAGATAAGAGAAGATACGGTGTACTTTATGTTAAGGACATGTTCTGAGGCCTTGGTGTCTACAGGCCGATGTTTTGGATCATATTTACCCCCCTGATAGATTTCTATTGTGCAGGAACGGCGCTAGGAGATAGTAAGGCCATTGTTCCTTTTGGAGGGAGAGTTTTTGGAGATTATAAGGCCAGGAGTTGTGTAGGCCAGATTACTTATAGACTACAGAGCGGACAGTCTTTTGAGTATATATAGATTTAAGGATCCATGAACGGATATCAGAGTTATTGAAGAGATTATAAGGCCAGGAGTTGTGTAGGCCAGATTACTTATAGACTACAGAGAGGATAGTCTTTTGAGTATATATAGATTTAAGCCTGGGTGGCGTTTTGTAACTGCAGTGTCAGCAGTCGTTCTGGTGGAACATTAGAACTGCGAATATATATAGATTTAAGCCTGGGTGGCGTTTTGTAACTGCAGTGTCAGCAGTCGTTCTGGTGGAACATTAGAACTGCGAATATATATAGATCTAAGCCTGGGTGGCGTTTTGTAATTGCAGTGTCAGCAGTCGTTCTGGTGAATTTACTGATGTAACATTAGAACTGAGATGTAAACAGGGTTTACATCATACTGAACAGCTGTAACGTTCTGCGCAATTGATCATTATTGATTTTTGTGTATCCTGTTGTACCTGTGTAGTGTATCGTATCGGATTGATGTTGCTGTGTAAATAAATGATGTGCTGTCAATTGGAAATGAACACTAGTCTGATTCGTTGATCTATGCTTGACAGTACAGGGTGAGTGACTGTACCCTTCATACCACTCACTACAGACTTTATACACAGGGACAATACAGAGCTAACCTATTTATCATCTGCTCTGTGTGGGCGCATGTACTACAACAGTCTAATCACCTCAACAGAGAGATATTCTTTACCAAATAGACATCAACAGAACTTTATCAATTAATTACCCGGTGATAGACTTTATCACCATTTGTATATAACAGCTTTTCGACTTTAACACTGGTCAGATGGGTGGCGGGCTGGTAAAGTACCCGGGGTCAACCCAGCAAGGTGAAAATATTATCGCTGGATGCGGGCGTAAGCAAAAAATAATGAGCGGATAAAAAGGAAAAAAAAAAAAAAGCACTGGGCAGGGAGCAAAGACGGTCACAGACAAATTAACGACTGAATTATGACTCGTCAGAACATTCACCAATATTCACCAATATTCAATAATAAATTGAATTCACCAATATTACTGATTAACGGGTAAAATGTGTCTGGACAGTGAGAATATGATTTGTGCCTGAACTAACATTAACGAGTTACATACATCTTAAACATGATATGCTACACTTGAGTGAGGCACACCTGATGTAATCATCACTCATTACTGCTCCAGTCGGAGTCCTGTGGTCACCTCTGCTGTCGGGTTTCCGCACGACTAGTAAAAAACAATCGCCAGCTTTTGCAGTAGTGGTTCATGCATATACTATTTTCAAAATTTTGAGGTTACCAGCCTCGCATATAACCACTTAGCAAAAAACCTGTAAAATTTACATTAGTAAATAAATTGTTTACACTTACCCCAACATTTTTGGGAATACACAATCTCCTTGCCCAGATTTAGACTGGACACAGCTCTGTATTAGATGCTTCGGATCACTTAGGTCTGGAAATTAGAGTTAATTCCTCTGACGGCGGATGTTCTGCGAAATCACTGGCCTGGGAAAACGTTTGTTTAATTCCTCTATGACTTGGTCTGGGAAATTAGAGTTAATTCCTCTGACGGCGGGTGTTCTGCGAAATCACTGGGCCTGGGAAAACTTTTGTTTAATTCCTCTATGACTTGTGATCAAATTCATAAGTTTCCAGTCTTATGTGGGTTTACTTGTAAATTCCTAAGTTGCTCAATACTCGATCTATTACTTATAGTTGTGGAATTTCTAAGTCCAATGTCTCCTTTTTCTTTCTGGCTTTTAGGAGTCGCTAGTCTGATGTTTGTGCTGCAGTGTGTGTACTGACTTTGATTTCACTACATTATATTTTACAATCCTCAGTTCAAATTCCAGCTGTGTTTCCGCCTAAATTTTAATGAGATACATTGTATATTCCGGCCTCTCAAACCAACCAATCCAATCGAATCTCGTTCAGCACTATGTGGGTAGGGGAGTTTCAAATTAAAAAAAAATACCCTCACGTGTTTCAAAATATCAAATTTAATATCCACGCGTGACCTCTTCATTTCGTTGCGTTAGACTTCCGCCGGCATCTTGTGCTATCTTCCCAAACAAATGTTGTGCACTGATATTGCCCCGATGCTATTGTCTGCAAATCTCGAATTTCCAGACAGATTTATCTGTAATCTCGACACAGAACGTACATCAGAAGCGATTACCTCATTATCTCCCGTCCTGTGCAAACATAGGGATAGTCGCTAGCCACCTGGAGTCAAGTGACGGACCGTCACGTTCAAATTGATCAATAGAGATGACAGTCTCTTTCAAATGTGGCCAGACGAATGAAGCGAAAACGTATTAGTCGCTGATCAGTCAAATTACATAACTTTATTACAGTTCTGTCTGGGATCGGCTCAAAGCAAACATGTGAAAATTAAAGATAGTCCCATGGCCGATACTTCCGTAGGGGTGTGGAGTGTAAGAGACTTCACCCTACTGATCCAACGTAGAGAGCAAAATAATGAATAAAACGGCAAAAAATATGCCAAATAATAGCGATGAGTGAGAGGAAGAGAAAAATGGAAGAAAAAAGTATACTGCCGGAGTGGACGTGAGATCGCACAACCGTATCGTCACAGACCCCTGTCCTAAGATATTTGTAGAATATCCAGCGTTGGGCGGTCCCATATCCGTGGGTTTACTGTGCACTGGTTTTGGGTCTCGGTGCGACAGTTTTTCTCTTCTCCTTATCTCGTTGGCGAACGTTTGAATTGCTCGCTTGGCAATGTGCACATTTGTGAACGAACTCACGAACGTCTTCCCATCGTTTGGGCCAGAAGTAAACCTCTTGAAGGTTCCTCATCGTGGTACCCAAGGGAACATGTTCCCCTGATGAGGATAGATGAGCCGCTTTTATAACCGGAGGCCGTAGAGGGAGTGGGACAACTAACTGTCGAGCTCCTGCCCTCGTTCGTCGAACTAAAATTCCGTCTTCCTTGTGGAATGTTCCAGCTGAAGCATAGGTTGTTTTTATCCGACTCTGTTCAGAGTATGGCGCTAAGGTAAGGTCTTCCATCTGCGCTTGTCGTAACTCTGCTTTACTAAACAGAAATGTCCAGTTGAGGTACGAGTTATCCAATGTTGAGTGTTGGGTACTCTGCTAAAACTCTTTCTGGGCATTTTCTTCCTTCTGGTTGTCCGAATGATGGCGAACAGAGCAATCTTTCACAAATTGTCTAACATCGTGTCGAAAACCTGGCCAGAAGTAATTCGGGGAAAAATGTATTACCAGGGCATATGAACCTTTAATGGGGTGGGGTATGGTGGAATGCATTTCCTGCATTAGGCGTGTGCGATATGGGAGTGGGACAATTAATTGTCTCTTGATTCCTAGCCGTCTGTAAACCAAACCTTTCTCCCTGTAAAATTCTCCCTGAGGAGTATGGGAGTAATTTCCATGTAAATTTGAAAAGCAATACGTCAGGGTGTTATCTGCCCATTGTGCTTGCTTCAGCTCCGAAATATTCGGGCTGTTTAAAGATAAGAGCTCAGGGGCCGCTAGGGCGTTTCCTGTGTTCTCTCTCTCTTGTGTCGACTTAGAGTCACGTGAGGGATCTCCAAGAAACACAAATTTCCTTTCTAGAATGAGAGGGAAGACTAAATCGTCTACTACTACGGCTTTGATTTTCCCCCGTACATATCGGGTTGAAACATCAATTTCCGCAATTGGAAGAGTCATAGGCTTTATGCTCTTCCGGGGCCCCTGTATTTCTACAGTTTCACTAGTGTATTGGTGGGCCTTCACCAAAGACGGAGAAACTAAAGCTGAGTATTCTAAGCAACTATCATATAAGCACCGCATGGAGTGGTTACCAACGGTTACTTGATCAGTAATAGAAGGGTAAGCGGAAGTTTCTTCATATGCCAGGGAGTCATGTTTCCCTATCGGCCCCCTGATCAGGCAAGCGATATTATAAGGGCCTGCCTTAGGCCTCATTCAGTCCGATGTGAAGTGAGTTTCAGATTTGAACGCCTTGCAATATCGTCTTCCAGTTCCCTGGGCTGAATTGCGCTGTTTCTGCCTATGGTGATCCTGTGGTTGTTGTTGCTGTTGTGTCGTGTTGTGTGAGGTGTTGGTCGAACTCTTGGAGTCCGTAAAGGGGCGTTCCTCTCGTTTGGGGTGACTATCGTGTGGTCGCCTTTTCGCCTGTTCACTTCCGACTGGGCGCTCTGGTACTGATCAGCAAACAGTACCCCTGATCAAGAGTTTTGGCCCTATGCTCCGCCAGGAACCGTCTCATGTCTGGGGTGAGCGAATCCTTGAATTGCTCTACGATAATCATTTCTTGTAATCCCTCGTATGATTCGCCGAAGGCGCTTAGTTATCCCCACTTCTCCAAGTACATAGCCAGACGTGTAGCAAACTGCTTATAAGATTCGTCCTTTTCTCTCTTGGCTTCCCGGAATTTGCCTTGAAATGTTTGTGCATTTAGCTGAAAACGTTGCAGCAAAACTTTCTTCAACATATCTTAATTGTTGTTGTCTTCCGGTGCCATTTTGACGAATGAAGCGAAAACTTATCAGTCGCTGATCGGTCAGATTACATGGCGTTATTACAGTTCTGTCTGGAATCTGCTCAAAGCAAACATGTGAAAATTAAAGATAGTCCCGTGGCCGATACTTCCGTAGGAGTGTGGAGTGTTAGAGACTTCACTCTACTGATCCAACGTAGAGAGCAAAATAATGAATGAAAGGGCAAAAAATATGCCAAATAATAGCGATGAGTGAGAGGAAGAGAAAAATGATGAAAAATGTATACTTACGGAGTGGACGTGAGATCGCACAACCGTATCGTCACATGTGTGTGTGTGTGTGTGTATACACATATATATATATATATATATATATATATATATATATATATATATATATATGTGTGTGTGTGTGTGTGTGTGTGTGTGTGACCTCATATATTGTGACTATACTTTTCTTCTTCAAGTATCATGACAGCTGTGGTAGGCGATCATGTCTCTCCAGAACTTCCTTGTCCTAGTACATTTGACCAAATCTAATGTTGACTTCTGTCTAAGCCACAATGTTGACTTCTGTCTAAGCCACAATGTTGACTTCTGTCTAAGCCACAATGTTGACTTCTGTCTAAGCCACAATGTTGACTTCTGTCTAAGCCACAATGTTGACTTCTGTCTAAGCCACAATGTTGACTTCTGTCTAAGCCACAATGTTGACTTCTGTCTAAGCCACAATGTTGACTTCTGTCTAAGCCACAATGTTGACTTCTGTCTAAGCCACAATTGTTAAACTGTCCAGTATCTTCTCTCATCGTTGTCCTCTATCTTTTTTTTCCTTTATTATTTCCTGTTGTCACAATGTATTCCTGCTTTTTTCTCATAACATGCCCAGAGAAAGTAGATCGCTTCTTTATGATATGAGCTATAAACTGCCGTTGAGCCCTGACTTCTGTCAGGAAATCTCTATGTAGTTGTCCATATGTCACGGAATTGCCTCCCCTGCTTTGCAGTAGTGGTCCAACAGTGGCCAAAACTCAAGAGTATCTAAATGGGTCGCCAAAGGTGTCTACCTTCGCACGAGATTACTCTTGGCAGAGTTGTAGATAGAAGGATAATGATGCGTCTATCTCAAGGGAGTTTTGATAAGATATTTCAGAAGTCAAGAACAATACTGCGTTGGGCAGAGCAATTGTTAACTTATGTCTGATCCGCCGCCTTTTATGAAGATTTATGCAATGATTAGTTTAAGCTCGTCCAAACTCCCACCCTGATTTAATCAGTGGAATTCTTCTTATTATGGTATAGCTCATTTTAGAGTGTATTTAGTAAATTGACACTGAGTTATGTGTCCCCTTCTTCCTTTTCCACCAACCCATCTGTTACGGTATATGTTATTAACGCCGTCTGCTAAAGGTTAGCAGACGTGCAATTGTAAAGGTTAAGACATTTAATATATTGCGATAGATGTTTCAATTATTGAACGCTCCATACACGATCGATTATGACGTGTCTAGCGTTGTTTGGGTCACAGTCGGTAACTAGGAGACGCTACCCTTTGTTACTTTGACCGTCAAGCTGAATAGCTGCGTTTTTCTAGCCTTCCAAATTAATGGCATGATATAGCCATTTATATGTGTATTTATGCAGGACCAGGGTCAGTCCTAGAACTCTACGAGAGAGGAAACTTATGGAGGTTAGTGATTAACTAAATCCTTGGAAGGAGAAAGATAATCGTCTACTTTATACGAAGTAATTAGACTCACAGTCTCACTGTCGGCAGGTAGCCATTCTATCTACGCGTGCATATAGCTGTGATGTTCTGACGACAATTACTGCATTGTATCCTTAAACGGACATTGACACGTAAAACAGCAGTCTACGCTATTGATTGATTGATGCATGCACCTCATGTGTGAATTGAACTGTTTATGTATGTGTGTAATCCATATTAAATTGTGAAGGACTCGAACCGGAGGCATTATTCGTTGAATCACGTTACACCATTCAATCTTATGAATTACGTATTTTATGTCAAGTTGCTGAGTTAATAAGATGAGCAGTTGTTTACATCTTGATGCCAAGTTCAGGCATTACGACAAACCGAAGGTGAGGTTCACCCCATTCGCGTAAGAACATTAGCACGATCAGAATTCAGGCAACACAACCAGTAACCACACACGAAAGTCCTTCAACAAAACTGGCGGCCGATTGCGGGGATCGACAGAAGAGAAAAAAATTGTTCTGTGTTCCACACGCCTCCACGATATTTACGTTTGAATGAAAATCACATGACCATTACGAAGCTGACGTGACGCACGTGATCATGAATAGCAACATGACGTCACTGTTGCATTGTTGCCGTGAAGAAGACATCTTTTCAACGCCTTTCTAGTTCGCTTCAAATTTATCAAGATGCACAAGATGGACTACCGTTGCCTGCCCATCAGGAGCAGACAGTCAAAGGCACAGGCCTAGCCGTCGACGACAACGAGCATCAAGTGAAGCAGCAAATAAAGATAAGTTTAGCTCAATAACTATTGTCATTAACGTGACAGTGCTAACTGAGTCCATGCCTTCTGCCTACATAGGCATGTTTTTACCTATGTTTAATTTACTTTTTGTTGTTTTAAGGTGTTGTTAACTAGTGGGCGGTAGGGAGGATGAACCGAAATTAGATTCTGTGGCTCTCACGATGCCTGAATTGATTTCGGTCGTTTCTTAGGGCAGTTAAACGATCGCACTTTTTGGGAGCTCCATCGAAGATTCTGCCGAATGGACTGCCTGTCCAAATCTGCTGTCGTTTGACGATTGTGTTAGCTGTACCGTTCCGTAGATAACTGGTGTATTTTATTTGTACTAAGTTCACATTTTTATTCAGTTTTGTATCATGTTCGTTAACTATTTCGTCCAGTCTACTTTTACTATCATTTATTTGATGATTGTTAAATGTTCGTCCGTTATGAGTCCTGTGATGTCATCATTTTTTGCAGTCATTTTTTTTTGTGTGCTTTGCATATTCAGTTGACCTCGGGTCAATCTTTGACCCTTCGTTTTCCGTGTGACACTTCCGCTTGTTTTATTTAGTTCATAAATTCATTTTTAATTGTGAAAATGTCTTGTTTGCGTCTTGACATTGTTTGTACCCTTTAGTTGCATCATTGTTTTGTTTGTACTCATGATATATATTAAATACTACATTAATAATATAACATTATATTCAATAATACACTTGTAATTTAATTTAATTAATTTTTTCTGACATTTAAGGTTAATATGGGACATTGCATAATTATGCAGTGATAGTCCAAGAAATTAGCACTACAATTTATAAGAGATGCCTAGGGCATAATAATAATAATAATAATAATAATAATATAATATATATATATATTGACCAAATAAAATAATCTTATAGTCTACCTTTGAGGTGACAGACCCATTGTATATTATTTAATATACTTTTCTGGTACTAAGAGAGTGACTTAGTACATTGAACAATATATACTGAAGCACATTAAAAACGCACCACCTGTATAATCCAGGAACAGAGTGTGAAATGTAAATATAAGTGTGTACAAGTTTACATATTTGGAATCTTTATTCATTTTCCTATGAATCCATGCTGATCATTAATTTGTACATTTGATTGTTATGAAATTCATTGCATTCTGTGCAGGCAAGGGAGAAAACAAAAAATACAAAAAAATGCACGTGCGATATCCTGCTGGAGAAGCTGCAAGTCTGGATAAATTGTGAACGCAGGAGCAACCAGTGCATCCAGAACCTCATCTCGATATGTCACAGCATTAACATTTCCACGGAAGACGTGAAGAGGCAAGCGATGGTGAAAACTGAATCCTCCCCAAATGTGAATACTGCCACCTCGAAATCGGTTGACACAGCAATCTGCAAAGCGCTCTTCACACCGTCGCTAAATCCGCATACGTCCATCTGCAAAGGATATGTTGAATCTGTTCTCGTCTGTGAATAGGACAGCATTCAATTGCAGTCTAGTCCATCTGATATGTTGCTCTGCCCATTGCAGGCGCTGCTAACGATGTCTGTGAGTCAAGTTTGGCCCAACATAAGGTCGTCTTGCAGTAAGGCCTGTATCTCTGAGTCGTCGTATGACTGTCATTCGAGAGACTTGCCCATGTCTACCCACTATTGCTCTTGCTGTTTGACTTGCCGGGAGAGTCAATTCCTTAGGTGACTCAGCACAATATGACGATCTTGCGCAGGGGTAGTAACTCGTGGTTGGCCACTCCGAAGTCTATCCCGGGCACTGCCAGTGGTTCCGTAACGTTCATTGAGACGTACAATAGTGCTGTGGTGGCAATTCATCCTTCTGGCAATGGCCCGCGAGCTCATTCCGGTCTCCAACATACCAATGGCTCGTTGGCGGTCGTTTTCAGATAGTCGTGGCATTTCAAGCACATGTACTGGGTGTTTTGTCTCAATGGTCTTTTTATACCGAGTATACTGCCACAACGCGTACACATTTTCAGGGTCATAGCTGTTGAGAATAGTGTTGCACGTGTAACTTTCATCGTTTTCATGTAGTCTGTACACACACCCATGGGTTGAATCTTGCACTTTCCATTCCAGCAGCCATTCGCTCTCTACCGCATGGCAAACACGGGGAAAATCCATTCCCACACTTTTTTTTGCTAGCTTCTCGGCATCAGTATATATAATAGTGGTGCGTTTTTAATGTGCTTCAGTATAATTACTAGGAATCATACCCAACATTATTGGATATTAAGATTAATTGTGTGATGTAATTACATTATAGTTAACAGATATCATAACTATTTATGATATAGTTAGTACTTAGATACAATATTGTTACAAAATATTGTCTATTAGTTGAACTTAGACATAAGAGTTCAGTACTATTGTGATTATTTATATTGAATATTCCTAAGTTGAGTAAGTATAATAATTACTCTGAAGCTACTATTGACTATTTTAATCAGTAATTATCAATAATTACTTACGGATAAAAGTCAAAATGCTTACTATAGACCATTTCGTTAAAATTGGTAAAGAATATGGTTATAAATCCCAAGAACTTCGTCAGTTTGCTGAGGCAGAACTGGAAAAACATAAAGCAGAAATGGAGGAACAAAAGGCTGCATTAAAGAAAGAGGAAGCAGAACGTGAGATGAAGCAAATTGCCAAGGAAAATAGATTAAGAGAAATTGCTCAACAGGAAGAAGAGAATACATTGAAACGAGAGGAAATTATTTTACAACAAGAAATGGAATTTGCGCGTATTAAATTGGAGACAGCAAGATTACAAGCACAAAGTGCTGATGCAAACCAGAATAATAACGCACAAAATGGATCGTCATCCAGCCAAACTAAACATTTCTACAACTTTAAATTACCCACTTTCAACTTAAACGTGGACGACCTTTCATCGTTCCTGTCACGTTTTGAACAGACTTGCAAAACAAATCATTTGCCCGAAGAGTCATGGGTACTCAAGTTAAATGAATTCTTGGTTGGAGAACCATTGACGGCTTCTCAAAATGCTGACCCATCAATAGCAAATAACTACGGTGCTATTAAGTCCTTGCTTTTACGAAGGTTTCACCTGGACGAGGAACACTGTAGGTTGAAATTTAAGGGAATTTTACCTGAATCTCCAAAAGATTTTGCAGGATTCATTGCGAACATACGCAATACATTTAATAGATGGGTTGAACTGGCAGAAGTCAACAAATCGTACGACAAATTAGTTGATTTGCTACTATGGGATAAGGTATTATCTTCGGTTAGCCAGCCATTCTTTGCATATTTGCAGGAGCGTAAACCAGGTACTATTGACGAGTTGGAAAAAATTTCTTTAAACTACTGTTCGGCACATCCGAATGCAACCATTTCTAACTCCTCATTAAGAGAACCTCTACCTGTGGCGTCTAATATGGCCTACAATCATAATAACAAACAAAGACATCACAGTGTAGACAGAAGTAGGTTCGAAAGAAATCACAATGTTAACTTTCAGAAGGGACATAATAATGATTTCAACAATAAAAATGAGTTCAACAGAGGTAGATCACGAGATAGAAATTATTCACCTCAAACAAACTACCACAATAGTCAACATAACACTAATTATAATCGATCACATACCCCGAAAAATAACAATAACTGGAATGGTAATAATCATGGCTCGAGACATCGAGATAATAGTTACTATAGAGGACGACGAGATAATTCTAACAATTATACTCGGAATCGATCTCATTCTCGGGGATCATCTCATTACAACCATAATACAGGGGCGGCAGTTACAAATAATACTACCCCTATAGCTCAGGTCCCACTTGACAATAATACAACACAGTCTTCTGCTGCATGTTTTGCTATTAATTATAATGTGGCAAATAGTTGCCAACAATGCAATCTTATTTTTCAGAAGGCGAAAGAAACAGTGCTTAACTGCGGACATATTACACCAGAGGTAGGTCTTGCAGTCAACGATGGAACAGGCTCACTAATTTTTAACAGGGGAATCGTTAATGGATCCGTCGTCTCAGTGCTGAGAGATTCAGGATCCACGACGATTGGTGTACGTCAGTCGCTGGTACATCCTAGCTGTGCGACAGGAGAATACGTCCGCTGCATGACATTTGGTGGAACTATTGAGTTTTACCCCACAGCTATTGTTCATATTAGAACACCCTTTTTCACAGGGAATGTAAAAGTATGTATGCTAAAAAAGCCTATTGCTGATCTGATGGTTGGTCGTATACACGGCAGTAAAGATTGTACTCCAGATGAGATCATAGAATGGGAGAAACATAACCTATGCACTGGAAACGCCGTGACGACTAGAGCGCAGACTCAACTCATGAAGAAAGTCGGTGATAATAAAATGGATGCAGACAACCAAGAGGAATTTGTAGTCAATTCACCTATTGACAGGGAAACATTTGCAACCAAACAAAAAGACGATAAATCTTTAAAAAAAATTTTTAAGCTGGTTGATAAAGTTGACAATCTATCCTCAGGTAATAATAACAAACATTGGTTTGTTATTAAAAATGACATATTGATTAGATGTTTTAATGACAAATCACCAATGAAACAACAAGTTATGGTCCCGTATACTTTTAGACGGTACATTCTTCAACATGCGCATGACTCACAGTGTGCTGGACATATGGGATATACTCGAACACGATCTCGAGTACTGTCTTCATTCTTTTGGCCAGGAGTGTCAAGAGATATTTCGCAGTATGTACGTTCCTGTACTACATGCCAAGAAGTGAAAGCACGTGGAGCTTTTCACACGGCGCCTATTCAGGCTTGCGATATCTCAGTAAGACCGTTTGACAAGATGGCCATAGATATTATTGGTCCATTGAAAGCACGTGGAGCTTTTCACACGGCGCCTATTCAGGCTTGCGATATCTCAGTAAGACCGTTTGACAAGATGGCCATAGATATTATTGGTCCATTGCTACCATCGGCCAGAGGACATAGATTCGTCCTTACGTGCATTGATTTGTGCACACATGTCACGGAATTGCCTCCCCTGCTTTGCAGTAGTGGTCCAACAGTGGCCAAAACTCAAGAGTATCTAAATGGGTCGTCAAAGGTGTCTACCTTCGCACGAGATTACTCTTGGCAGAGTTGTAGATAGAAGGATAATGATGCGTCTATCTCAAGGGAGTTTTGATAAGATATTTCAGAAGTCAAGAACAATACTGCGTTGGGCAGAGCAATTGTTAACTTATGTCTGATCCGCCGCCTTTTATGAAGATTTATGCAATGATTAGTTTAAGCTCGTTCAAACTCCCACCTTGATTTAATCAGTGGAATTCTTCTTATTATGGTATAGCTCATTTTAGAGTGTATTTAGTAAATTGACACTGAGTTATGTGTCCCCTTCTTCCTTTTCCACCAACCCATCTACCTCAGACTTTACCCTTGGTGAGAATTAAGCTTAATCCCTCAAGAGAAAACTTTCTTTACATTTATATTGAATAGCTTTTATATTTACTTTACATTTAAATGAACAGGTTAATAGTATAGATAGAATATGTTTACATTTACATCAACACTGGTTGAAAAATGTTCACAATATAAATTAAATATGTTTTCAGTTACATCTACACTGGATGAAAAGCTTGAAAACTTTCATTAATTTTAAAGTGAATATGTTTACATAGACATTTACACTGGTTTGTAAATGTAAATCTTATAATTAGAATGTACATCATTTCTGTCATCTTTCCCTGCCTGCTCCATATGGAACTTAGGACTACCTAAGCTTTTAGTTCTCTTTAATAAACTAGCAATAAAGCAGTCACCAGCCCTTGCAGTGGTGGTTCATGAAATCATCATTCTATATGCTGAGATTGCCAGCTTCAAATAACTTGGACATCCACTAGCAATTTTTACATATTAATATTCACATGGCAATATATACATGTTAGTTCACATGTTAGTAATGAAAAATATAGAATGTAAAATGTACAATTTACGCCAATCGTGGCTCACAGACTGTTTGCTCAGAGAAGTAGGTTAAGGCACTTGCAGATGCCTTTTACACGTGTTCTTGGAGGTCGTTACTTTAGCAATCAATTCCCACCTTGACTCTGTGTGTTCAGTTTCCTCAGATCCCGGTTTTCCTTATTAAAATAGTAGTTCTCCTGGGTTCTAAGTCCGCAAGACGCTCAAACAAAGGTCCGGTCTGATTAATGGAGCTGATTCTAGTCATAAATCTGGCAGTCTGGTTTTCATCTTGGCAAGCGATTATCACAGTGTTCTAAAAAGTGTCAGATTATATGGGATTTTGCCTCCCCCGCAGTTGTTTGTTACAGTTATATGCGGCGTCCAATCAGGAATTTGGTGGTTCCTCTATTTCGAAGCCCCGCCAATCGTTTCAAAACTGCATATTTAGGTGGAGTAATTCAAAGTTATTCCGACGTAGAAAATTCTCTGCGTGATGCAAAAAGACACGTCTCCCATATAGGGAAGTGACAATTCCGTACACTCTTTCGACAATGTGTTTCAGATGTAACATCTTACTTTCCTCTAAAACAATATATCTGAAACAGGTGGACAGGAAATGATGATGTCATTCATGTCTGTCCAAAATGTGTCGCACAGACAAGTAATCTCTTTGCACACACAAAATCCGTCTGCGGGCGAGTAATTTTATCGCCTGGCACGGATTGAGCAAACTAAACTAATGCAAAAACTGACCGGCCCATGTGAGTTTTACCTGCTTTAATCTCCTCAAAGCTGTGAAGCCCCAAGCAAAAGTGATGAATTATCGCAAAAAGGAGGGTCAAATGGTTGTAAATACCAAATATCTGTTTGATAAGAGATAATTAAATGTGTCAATCCCCCTGGAAATTCCAGATAATCAGTACGTACAACACATGTAACTGATTACTGCCGTAGTGAAGAAGAGATTGACCCATGATTATGTGACACCATGGTACATTTGTCTGTAAAACATCTCTTTGGACTCCACGGAGTTCCTTCTTTTTTATTTGCAGACTGCTCACAACTTGCTGCCAAACGACATGGTTGGCTCTTTATAACACGAAAATAACGCTCTTATTTCCATCGGCAAAGTTTTGTTGGATATAACCCTTTTTTTTAAGTTTATGGAATGCTACTCTGCCTGGGTTAGAGTAAAATTGGTTCAATTATATACTAAGTATTGTATCATATAGAGTACACGTAATTTCCATTTATCACCGTTTCTCCACACAAAACTCGTCTACAAACATTTCCAGAATTACACTATTCATCTCACATAACAAAACTACCACATCACATACCTAAAGGTCAAGACATTTGTAGCAACAATAGGAAGTAAAAAAGTCATGAACCGTAAAAGTGTGCTACAAATGGCCAGACATTAAACCTAAGAACGAGAAGACATACTTTTAAGACGACAAGGGTGAGGTAACGTTTGGATGACGAGATAATGATTTTGAGTGATGTGGATGATTTCGCTGGCTTGGAGCCCAGTGGCTCACATGTCCTCAATGTTTCAGGTGATTAGAGGAGAAATTCCAGCAAATGATGTCACTTCCTGTTATTAGACAGATTAATCGGCCTTGAGCTGTTTTGCCCGGAGCGGCGGAATCTGGACTGTGGGAAAAATCGATACCTGCTTTCTAACACAATGAAGCCAGTGTTCTAGAATCTTTGTAGAGCAAGCACAACTTTCTTCAGAATTAAGCAAACCCGAAATGATGTGCTCCTATTATTACCTACAACTTTGAGTACTGTTCTTGCAAAAGGTCAAATTATTTAGGTTGAATAACAGTTTACTTTGTGGTCGACAACTTTGTCGCAAACAGGCTTAGCTTAAGTTTGGTGGCTATTCTTCTGTTCAACCCTAACCCTAAACTTTAACGCTAAGACTCCTGCTGTATGCTTTTTAAAAAAACGCTTAATAGCACTTTTAATTTACTTCATTACAATTAACCTTAGCCCTAATCCTGTTTCCGACAAGATGGCCGACAAAACAGTAAACTGGTTTCACACATTATTGTTCTTTTAATGAGCAGCTGCAGTGAAAATTTCTTTTTTCTTTGTTTCTTTTTTTTTCTCCGTGGCTAGCTCACATAATCACATATATTTCTCTCATTAAAATGGCGACCAGTCTCTGGCTTATTAATGTGTTCTTCTTCTTGTACCATGCCTGGTTGGATATAAGATCATGTCTCTCCATAACTTCCTTCCAACAGTACTATTGATCAATTCTGTTGTTGACACATTCTGTTGTTGACACATTCTGTTGTTCACATTCTGTTGTTGACACATTCTGTTGTTGACACATTCTGTTGTTCACATTCTGTTGTTCCATGCCATGCTGTCAAACTGTCCAGAATCTTGTCGTCTTCTATCTCTCCTGTTGTCGTCTTCTATCTCTCCTGTTACTCGTATCACAATATACTCCAGCTTTTTTCTTATAACGTGCCCAAAGAAAATAGATTTGCTTCCTTCTAAACCTGAGGAATAAGCTTCCTTCTAAACCTGAGGAATAAGCTTCCTTCTAAACCTGAGGAATAAGCTTCCTTAGCACATTGGACTCTTTTATGACAACCGCATTTCTCATTTCAACTGTACATGGTATTTTTAAAGTTATTCTGTAAATCCACGTCCCTGTGGTTTCCAATGCTTTTGCAATCTTTTAGCGACGCAATTACAGTGTAGAAAATAAATTGCGCGTCAATGAAAAGATGCACATTTTGTTCACATTCTTAGTTATGGTGGATGTTTAATTTTCAACACAATTTCTTGACTTTTGCTCATTTTTACTTCACGTGAGTATGAATAAATATCTCATAGTTACAGTGAGCAGCAGATAATAAATAGAGTTTGTTACTTTTGCAGTAACTGTGCCGATTTGTTCGCTTAAGTCGATAGTCCCTTAAATAATAATTCAGAGACTGATTAATTGAAAGTTTATTTTGAATTTTTTTGTGTTAACAGCTGTTTAATACACGCCAAGGCAAGATTTTAAAAGAGATCCGTAAATTAACAAAATATGTTGTGATAAAGCAGTTGTTAAATAACACTGGACAACAGCCAAAATGTATCCGAGACAAAAGTAGCTATTTTTAAATAATTTGGACATGCTGATCACGAATATGAACTTAAAAATCGTGAATTAGCTCTAGTTTTCAAGATCCGGGGGAGGGGTTAAAGAAAGCTTACATCCTTTATTTTGGTTGTGAGATCGGTGACCAGGACCGGTATTGGGCCCCACACATATGTTGTCAATCCTGTGCAACGAATCTGCGCTGCTGGTTGAACGTAAAGGACGATCGATGCGTTTTGCAGTTCCAATGGTGTGGAGGGAACCGACAAACCATCTTAATGATTGTTACTTTTGCATGACTCCTCCAATTGGACATGGTATTTCTAAGAAGAAAAAGCGTGGTCTGTGACCTATCCGAATATTCCCTCTGCTATGCGGCCAGTGCCTCACGGGGAAGGACTTCCTGTTCCTGACCCACCAGAATCTTATACTCTGGATGATGAAGAAGATAATAAGGCCAGTGGACATCCGTCACCCGTGAAAGCATCTACATCAAGAGATCCTGATTTCGTGCCTATTGAAGAGTCTGTACAGCCACATACAATTACCCAGAGTGAATTGAATGATCTAGTGAGAGATCTAGAATTGCCAAAAAATAAAGCAGAGCTGTTGGGGTCCAGACTGCTGCAATGGAATCTTCTAGAAGAGAATGTGCATGTTTCTGTGTTTCGTGCTCGGCAAAAAGGTCTGCTTCCATATTTCAAAATAACAGATAACCTCATTGCTTGCGTTGGTATACTTGGTCTGATGGCAGCACTGCACATCAACTACAAAGACGACGATTGGAGGCTGTTCACTGATTCGTCCAAGTTGAGCTTAAAAGCTGTGGTAACATTTTACCACAAGATCTTGGTCCCTCCTCTCCACATCAAACTTGGACTAATGACGAATTTTGTAAAGGCCATGGATCGAAATGGGGCAGGATTTTTATACCTTCTGATAAATTTTCCAGACTTAGTGAGGCCAAAATCAAGGAAGGTGTATTTGTCGGTTCACAGATACGTCAGCTCTTCAGAGATCAGCGTTTTGATGATATCCTCACAGGTGATGAAAAGTTAGCTTGGAATGCTTTCCAGCAAGTGGCCACATACATTCTAGGAAACAATAAGGCTGACAATTACCAGGAGCTTGTAGAAACCCTCTTGCAGCGCTACGAGAGATTAGGGTGCAACATGTCTTTGAAATTACACTTTTTACACTCTCATCTGGATTTCTTCCCTGCTAATTACGGTGCTGTCAGTGACGAGCATGGGGAACGATTTCATCAGGACATTACTGCCCTCGAAAAAAGGTACCAAGGGAAATGGAATGCAGCAATGCTAGCAGACTATTGTTGGACCCTTGTGAGAGATGCTCCAGAAACTCATTACAAGCGACAGGCAAAAAGGCGTCGCTGTGAATCATTTCCGCTATGAGCATTATTATCATAAGGTATGTGTTAAAGTCCGATGTTAAAGTCTGAATGTTAAATCCGGTTTTGTATCGCGTTGAAGTGTCGTTGAGTGGGCGTGTCGTTTATCACCTGGACAGTTCAGTGTTGCGTGTATCTAGGTCACCAGCGTGAGGCGCTGCCAGGGTGTAATGCAGACACTCACACATAAACAACATACATGTTTCTCAGGTGTGTAGAACTCGTAATAGGATGTGGTCGAGAGTAAAGGTGTGTGTGTAGGAAACAGCAGATCGTGGACACGAAGTCGTATAGGCTCTTATTCAGTTACACACCAAACTCACTCCACCACAAGTAGAAGTCATAGACGTGGATAATGCAGATGACTTTTCTTCAACATTTATTACGGCAACAGTACGCTGACAGACGACACAGTCAATTGAACAAGGATCATGGACATTTCATGTGTGGTAATGATTATAAACATCGAGCATCATAAATCTTGCATAACTCATGTATAAGATGGTAGTAGAGTTGGCTTGACAATTTACGTTCGTTCATACTGTAGCTCAGAGCCTCTGACTAAACGCGTCAGGTAGTCCTTTAACAAATATCCCACACGATAAAGGCGGTTCCAGTTGCTTAATATCAAAGTCTGTGAACTTGTATAATGAAAGTCAAGACTTCATCTGGCTTCACCCGCCAGACACTTCTTCTTCTGCTCAAAGATATCGGCCGTAATATCGGGCCTCTATAATAATGTGAACAACTGTGTATTCTTCATAGGCAGCCATAATCATCCATGCCGAAACATACCGCTAACATACGGTTTTCATAATAATCTCTCTTCACTGGGCTTCTGTATAATAGTTAGACGAATAGTCTTAGTTGGCTACATCGAGCACACATAATAGACTCTGTATCTCAAAGAACTGTGAGCTCTACTCACAGGTCGCCACGAAATGTTCTGCAATAATTACGTTTCTTTTACCTTTGACAGAATCTGAGAAATACACAAATAACAACTGTCGTCATTCTTGACGAACAGAATAACTCTGGGGAGAATCACTGACATCACAGTCACACTGAAGACTATCTTTCCCCCATGTCGTGAAACATTCTAAATCCACATATCTAAATTAAAAAGTAAATGTAAAGCCTAACGAATTAATTCAATAAAAGGAAAGAGGAATGGTAAAAGAACAGTGCTGTCACAATGGCGTACAAAAATCCCCCTTTTTCTACTTCGTCTGCATTGTCATAAAATTAACAGTGATACAACGTAAAAATATCTCCAAAGGATAAAATGTAGGGATAAAAAGAATGCGTAAGTTACTAGAAGGCATGATCGCCCACGCCGCGGGTCATCACCCGCCATGGAAATTAAATTGCTAGAACGGTTACCATTTGAACGGGATGAGAACGGCGGATCAAAAAGGAAAAAATATGACTGAAAAATTGCGTGAAACTAGCAAGGCTAAAAAGATGCAATGGGGGGGGGAACGGAGGAAAAGTCACGTCCCCAAGTTGACACAAGGTAACGAAATCGACAAAAGGGACCATAGTTATTATACGCAACAGTCATTTTTTGGACGCTTTTGCGATATTTTGTCCTTTATTTGAATGCAGCGGCAAACGTTTCACAGAAGATTCTAGAAAATAATTTCGAAAAAAACAACTAACCTTGAAAAGTAACTTTTTCGTAATAATGATGTTAGGAATATAAAAACTAGCTGGCCGGATGGCCCATTTTGAGCAGTGAAATAATATGCTTTTATTTATACAGTCGGATAGATAATAAGAAAGACATTGACAAAAGACTGTGTTGTTCACATCAGCGAAAGACTGCATTGAATCAAACATGTCACTAATTTGCACAAAAACCGCGACCTTGAGACTCAAGTGTCCAAATCTAGTTAGAATGAAAGAGAGGGACATTGGTGGGAGCTGTGGCTAAAAATAACTTTAAAGACAAAATTTGTAGAGGGGACGGATAGGTTGGTTCAAAAACCAAGTACGTTTTTTGTGAAAACGCAAGTAGAGACGGACGGACTAACATATAAAAATCCATACTTGACTGAAGCATGACTGAAATGACTTTAGTGTAGGAAATTTGAATTTGAAAAAAACACAAGGCATTGAATGGCCACAGACAATCATATTATCAGCGCTCAGACGCGCTTTTTGCCATTCCTCAATAGTTGTCCAGTGATAGACACAGTAAATTTTAAGTGTGGTGATTTCCAATGAAGTAAATTGAAATAAGTTCAGGGACGCCATACTATAGCCAGCAGCTCAGCTGAGTTTTGCTAGCATTTCTGTGTTCTTTATTCATAATCTGAGCTGTGAGTTTTTTATTTGGCACCAGTGTGGTGTCAAATGTGTTGAATATTACAAGAGGGACCCGTGCAGTAACATTGTGTCAGAGCAGCCTATTATAGCCCCAAGCACGGAGAGGTGGGGCCACCAGACTCTTGATATTTGCCCCCAAGCACGGAGAGGCGGGGCCACCAGATTCCAGCACCAGAACTACTCTTTCAAAGTTACGTAAGCAGGCTGGTCTGCCGGATTTACACCAACTTCATAGACATAGCACCCAGAGTGAATTACTACTAAAACATCCCATTTCCTTCCATCATTAATGGACAATGTTTGGTAGGCATAGACAGGGAGGGATGAAGCCACCCCAACAGCACATCTATTCATCGTTCTCCCAGGGAAAATAAAATTATGAACTGTAGAAATATTAACTAATCGTGAAAATTGTATACGTACACACCTTTTATTTATCATGCCATTTATTCATGCCATTCACTCATAAATTTCAAAATCTTTCATATGTTCTGGCCAAAATAAAACCTTGGTTCAGAATAAATAAATTTAAAAAAGATTTACTTTCTAAAATTTCACCAGCTGAATTTAGTTCATTGTGTTCTAAATTTTATTGATAATATTATATTCTTTAATATCTGTGTGTGTGTGTTTGTATATGTCAATACAACACATTACATTCAGTACCCTAGATTTTAACGTAGCCACATTCATTAGAAAAAAAGAAATGTGTGAGGTCGTATAGTGGTAGCAAGAAGGGTCTTCTGTACATTCACAGCTACATTTATTTCAGGAGCCTTCACAGCTGACCTCACGCATCACACTAGGTGATAACACAACCATACAAATACCATCAAAATCCACTACATATATTGGGGTCTTGCCCAGGGATAATTAGCATAAACAGTAATATAAGGATCTCCTGGTGGGAGAAATAAAATTAGGGGAACAAAATTGTAAAATTCCCTTAAAATTAAAAGTGTCCCTTTAAATTAATAGGGCAATTAGAAGTTGGTGAATCTTCACAGCCAGTAATAATTAATTAGTTAACTGGTTAATTATAATTAGTTAGACTATAGTAATTAGAAGTACTTTAGTGGTTAGAGATTTATCTTGTACATTACTAAATTGTCTAAAAAGTATGGCGGAGCTGGCAAAATTTAGATCAGCTGCTGTGCTGACGGCAAAGGAGATGGGAATGGATGGTCAGATTTTAATTCAATACGTAACGGCTGAATGTGATAAATATATTGAAAGGGAAGATAGAAAGGTAGCTGAAGAGAAGAGGTTACAAATTGAGGCTGATAGAGAAATTAAGAGGCTGCAGATTGAGGCAGAAGACAAACGACAGCAAAGGGAGGCAGAAGATAAAAAGGCCGAAAGGGAGGCAGAAGATAAAAAGGCCGAAAGGGAGGCAGAAGATAGAAGGTTGCAAAGGGAGCACGAATTACGACTAAGGGAGCTGGAATTACAAGGCCAGGCTCCTGAAAATGGTGCCAGCCCTTTTGCCTCCGATGCTACGCCCAGTCTGGGAGCCTCAAACTCAGCTATGGGGTTCCATTTAGACCATTTTGTTTAAAAAGACGATGACATAGAGGGGTACCTAGGACGTTTTGAGTTATTAGCTACTACATATGGGTTAGAGAGAGAGAGAGAGGTGGAGTTTAAAGCTATCACAGAGATTGAGAGGTACTTCTTATGAAGTCTTCGCAAAAATGAACAGAGAAGACCAAGACAATTATGACATGTTAAAGCAGGCTTTGTTATTGAGGTACGAAAAAAATGGGGAATTTTATCGTAAGAAATTTAGAAATGCCAAACTGTTGTCTGGGGAGACATACCACCAATTCTCTGCCAGACTGGAAACCTATTTGGAGAAATGGACTGCTCTGGGGAAGACCCAAGATCTTAAAGAAATGATCATGATTGAGCAATTGAGAGAGTCCATGGCTCCAGACATGAGAAAATTTCTCATGGAACAAGGTGCAGAGAAATTGGGAGAGGTTTTAAATGTCGCTGAGAGGTATCAGGCAGCCCAGGCAGAGGTAAGTGGTGCTAAAAAGAAGCACATAGATAATTTTAAAGCTCCACAGCCATTTAATAAATTTGACAATAGAGAACAGGGTAATAGAGGTAGGACAAACTTTGAGCGGCCAAGAAATGACTATCGAGACAGAAACTCACAGTTCAATGACCAAAAAAATAAGGAAAGGAAACCGTTTAACCAAGGAAAAAGATGGTGTAAATGGTGCAAGAGAGATAACCATAACACCTAATTTTGAAGAAGGAAACCTTCAAACATTGCTGCAATGAAGTCGGGGACTCAACGATTAAAGGTTAATCCTAATGGACAACAGGAACCTTATCACCCCCCAGTTTGTGAGGATGTTATTTGTAATGGGGTCACCATAAGGTGCCTTTATGATACAGGTTTGGATTATGATTCAGTTGTGAAGTCTAGCCTAGTGGACCCAAGTCAGTATACCACAGAAACAGTGGAAATACAAGGGGCGACTAAGGACATACCACTCATGACACTTCCCATCGCAAGGATAACGGTGAAAACTCGCTATGTGGAAGGAGAAATCAGAGCAGCAGTGATAGATGAACCAATCTACCCTCTGATATTGGGGTGTAGATACGTCTTCTTGGGGAATCCCGAGAAACCTGTGATCATGGCGACAGTGCAGACCAGGTCACAGAAGAAGGAGGAGGAAGGTGAACCTATAAATGCTCATCCAGAGGAGATGAGAAAGGCGCAGGCTGAGGATAGGACACTCAAGCCATGTTTTAAAAAATTGCCCAAATGCCACACACCTCCGAGCAAGGGGGAATATTTCATGAAGAACAGATTGCTATATAGGAAGACAGGAACTAGATCCACTGGTCACGGACAGTTGGTTCTTCCCAAGGTATATAGGGCAAATTTAATAAGGAGCTTACATGTTGGAAAGGATGGGGACCATGAAAAAAGTCGGTACCATCTGCCAAAAAGTTGCTCGCAAATACTATTGGCCCGACGTAAATGTCGACATTGAAAACTTTGTAGAAGCATGTGGCGTATTTCATGAGGGAACACCCACAAAGGGAAAATATGTGCAGGACCTAGAAACGCCACGGGGCAAAATTAGGCCTGGAAGGAAAACTAATTATACTCAGGTAGACAAAGTGGAATGGGAGCCCCCTTTTCACACCCAGTCGTCACTTGAATGGATTAACATGGCCACTATGCGAAGAGTACAAAGAAGAAATTTTACCCAGGATAAGATGACAATCCCTCGGTCAGACTTATATAAACTGGAAGAACAGAAAAGAGAGCGAAGATCTCTCATAAGCAATCTAAAGTGGGGAGACACACCCAAAAAAAATTGGTAGTGGTCGATTTGTGAGTGATGATTCTAGGAAGAAAAGTCCTCACTATAAGGCTTCTAATGGAAGGGACCGGACGGGTTCCATGAAAAATACGTATGATAAATTAAAGATCCAGATGTAGCTTTATTAAGGACCTGGACAGATGAGAAGGCGGAAGAGACTGTTACCTCATCTTATCAATACGTGAACGAACTGACCACTCGTCTGAAAGCTGGATGGAAACTGGCAAATGATAATTTGAAACAAGCCAGGAAGAAACATGCAGCATATTTTAATAGGAAGGCAAAGGACCGAGAACTAGCTGTGGGAGAGAAGGTGCTTCTTCTACTACCCGGTAGCCAGAATAAATTACAAATTGGTTGGCAAGGTCCATATACGGTTCTAGAGAAGGTGTCTAGAACAAACTATAAAATTGACAAAAGGGGAAGGAGAAAGTTTATCATGTAAACTTATTAAAGAAGTATCTGGACAGACCACTCCAGGAAAGCACCCCCTTATTGACCTTGGCTATTGCAACTCAGATGCAAAAGGAACCACTCACCTCACATGAATACCCATTACATCCTTGTGAAACAGCAGCACAGGTAAAAGTCAGTAAGCACCTGACTAAAAATCAGAGGGAGAGAGTTCAACAGGTTCTGGAGGAACATACAGATGTATTAACAGATAAACCAGGCCATAAAAATTTGCTACAGTATGACATGAAACTGGTAGACTCAAACCCAATCTGTATGAGAGCCTATTCTATTCCGTTCGCGAAGGAGAAGGCATTGAAGGAAGAAATAGATTATTTATTGAAGGAGGGGATCATTTCACACAGTGAATCACCCTTTAGTTCCAGTGTCGTCTTGTTGAGAAAACCGTCTGGGGAACACAGACTGTGCATAGAGTATAGGAAACTGAATGCTGTCACAGAAGGACAAGTGGATCCATTACCAGACACCAAACAGTTATTTGCCAGATTGAACAAGGCAAAATACTTTTCAAAGGTGGATCTTAGTAAAGGCTATTACCAGATTCCAGTGAAGCCTGAAGTGAGACCTTATTTGGCTTTTAGCACTTCAGATGGACATTATGAATTCAACATGCTACCATTCGGACTGAAAAATGCTCCGAGTGTATTTTCAAGGATGATGCACAAATTGTTGGATCCCCTGAATAACCCATGTATCACGAATTTCATGGATGATATTCTCGTCGCCACAGAGACATTTGAAGAACACATTGACGCTCTAAAAATGTTGTTTAATAGGCTTCGGGAGGCGAACTTAACTGCTAGGCCAACAAAATGTTGTATTGGATGCAAAGAGTTGGAATTCTTGGGGCACACTGTATATCAGGGTAATATGACCCCTGATCCTAAGAATTTGGAAAAACTGCAGAGAGCACCTAGGCCACAAACAAAAAAGGACGTGCGATCATTCGTGTCGTTATGCGGATTTTATCAGAAATACATCAAAAATTTTAAAGCTATTTGTGCTCCTCTGACTGATCTGACTCGCAAGGGACTTCCAGATAAAATTATTTGGACTGCACAATGTGAACTAGCGTTCCAAGAGTTAAAGGAAAAACTCACTAGCAAGCCTATTCTCAAACTGCCTGATTTGACACAGGACTTTGTCTTAAGAACCGATGCAAGTAATGTAGGACTCGGAGGGGCTTTGTTGCAAAGATCATCTTCACCTGATGGGGAACTGAAACCAGTCGCTTATGCAAGCCGCAAATTGAATAAGGCGAAACAAGGATACTCCACAAGCGAAAAAGAATGTTTAGCGTTAATCTGGGCAATAAAGAAGTTTCAAATCTATCTGTATGGTAGGACTTTTGTGGTCGAGACGGATCATCAGCCTCTCATATTCTTATCTCAGGCTAAGCATGAAAACGCGAGATTGCTGAGGTGGTCTTTATTGCTTCAACCTTATCAGTTTAGTATCCAATATATCCCAGGCAAATTGAATGTTGGTGCAGATTTCCTCAGTCGGCACCCCTGTGATCAAAATTAGAGTAATGGCAGGCGTGAGGAGAAATTTTATCTATGTGTATCACTGGTTTTAGAACTTGCCGTAGGCATGTTTTCAAGTGGGGAGATGTGTCATAAAATTAACAGTGATACAACGTAAAAATATCTCCAAAGGATAAAATGTAGGGATAAAAAGAATGCGTAAGTTACTAGAAGGCATGATCGCCCACGCCGCGGGTCATCACCCGCCATGGAAATTAAATTGCTAGAACGGTTACCATTTGAACGGGATGAGAACGGCGGATCAAAAAGGAAAAAATATGACTGAAAAATTGCGTGAAACTAGCAAGGCTAAAAAGAAGCAATGGGGGAGGGGGGGGGGGGGGAAACGGAGGAAAAGTCACGTCCCCAAGTTGACACAAGGTAACGAAATCGACAAAAGGGACCATAGTTATTATACGCAACAGTCATTTTTTGGACGCTTTTGCGATATTTTGTCCTTTATTTGAATGCAGCGGCAAACGTTTCACAGAAGATTCTAGAAAATAATTTCGAAAAAAACAACTAACCTTGAAAAGTAACTTTTTCGTAATAATGATGTTAGGAATATAAAAACTAGCTGGCCGGATGGCCCATTTTGAGCAGTGAAATAATATGCTTTTATTTATACAGTCGGATAGATAATAAGAAAGACATTGACAAAAGACTGTGTTGTTCACATCAGCGAAAGACTGCATTGAATCAAACATGTCACTAATTTGCACAAAAACCGCGACCTTGAGACTCAAGTGTCCAAATCTAGTTAGAATGAAAGAGAGGGACATTGGTGGGAGCTGTGGCTAAAAATAACTTTAAAGACAAAATTTGTAGAGGGGACGGATAGGTTGGTTCAAAAACCAAGTACGTTTTTTTGTGAAAACGCAAGTAGAGACGGACGGACTAACAGATAAAAATCCATACTTGACTGAAGCATGACTGAAATGACTTTAGTGTAGGAAATTTGAATTTGAAAAAAAACACAAGGCATTGATTGGCCACAGACAATCATATTATCAGCGCTCAGACGCGCTTTTTTGCCATTCCTCAATAGTTGTCCAGTGATAGACACAGTAAATTTTAAGTGTGGTGATTTCCAATGAAGTAAATTGAAATAAGTTCAGGGACGCCATACTATAGCCAGCAGCTCAGCTGAGTTTTGCTAGCATTTCTGTGTTCTTTATTCATAATCTGAGCTGTGAGTTTTTTATTTGGCACCAGTGTGGTGTCAAATGTGTTGAATATTACAAGAGGGACCCGTGCAGTAACATTGTGTCAGAGCAGCCTATTATAGCCCCAAGCACGGAGAGGTGGGGCCACCAGACTCTTGATATTTGCCCCCAAGCACGGAGAGGCGGGGCCACCAGATTCCAGCACCAGAACTACTCTTTCAAAGATACGTAAGCAGGCTGGTCTGCCGGATTTACACCAACTTCATAGACATAGCACCCAAAGTGAATTACTACTAAAACATCCCATTTCCTTCCATCATTAATGGACAATGTTTGGTAGGCATAGACAGGGAGGGATGAAGCCACCCCAACAGCACATCTATTCATCGTTCTCCCAGGGAAAATAAAATTATGAACTGTAGAAATATTAACTAATCGTGAAAATTGTATACGTACACACCTTTTATTTATCATGCCATTTATTCATGCCATTCACTCATAAATTTCAAAATCTTTCATATGTTCTGGCCAAAATAAAACCTTGGTTCAGAACAAATAAATTTAAAAAAGATTTACTTTCTAAAATTTCACCAGCTGAATTTAGTTCATTGTGTTCTAAATTTTATTGATAATATTATATTCTTTAATATCTGTGTGTGTGTGTTTGTATATGTCAATACAACACATTACATTCAGTACCCTAGATTTTAACGTAGCCACATTCATTAGAAAAAAAAGAAATGTGTGAGGTCGTATAGTGGTAGCAGGAAGGGTCTTCTGTACATTCACAGCTACATTTATTTCAGGAGCCTTCACAGCTGACCTCACGCATCACACTAGGTGATAACACAACCATACAAATACCATCAAAATCCACTACATGCATATTGTAACGCTTTCACGTTTACTAGTAAAGCCTACAGCAGCATACACGCGTTTCTAAAAATAAAACTGGTACTGTGTTTCTTAGAAAACCTTGAGATACGCACACTGCTTAATGACCTAGATAAAATACTAGCATTAATGTCATTATATACACTGCGTAATGAAAAGACAGACGGACTTAGCAGAGAGAGATAGAGAGATGTACGGAGGAACGCATGCAATACTACCACAGTCTCGCGATAAATAGTAACGCCAATCCCACGCGTAAGGCATGAAGCACTAACTTTTTTCAAATAAACAGTGACAAAAAAAAACACTACCAATACACGGTTAGGTTTTGAAAACATGTTTAATGCTTATTAGGAAACATGACACAATACTGTTTTACGTCTGAAATCCTGACTTTATACTGACAGAACAGTCGAAAAGGCAAGACAGGTGGCGGTTCTAAATCGATAAAAACATAAAAAAACAAATACACGACTATCTTAGAATACATATTTTGAACGGATGAATGTATGTCTGTATGTGTGTAGTTCAGTAGCAAAAATGAGGCAAAGCCTAGATATTGCTCCAACCTGAACAAAACTTGCCGGAGAGGAGTATAAATATATGGGATTGCCAAATAGTACTATGACACCTATCTTATTGTATAGAAGGAATTACAGCTGAAATTGCAGAGGCGCTGTAACCATTAGGGAGAGGAATACTGGTGAATGTTGTTACATGAGAGGCTAACAGTTGGCCTACAGCGCTGAACTCAGTGTTTGTTACGTATTGTGCTTCAGTGTGGAAATAGATTATAAATTAGTTCTGAAGTAGGAGGTATAACCTTCTTGTTTCAGGGACCGTGGTACTAACGTATTGAAGCAGCACCTGGTCTGAGTTTTGCTGAATCCAGAGGCTGGTAGCAAACTCCTTGGTCAAGATAGCGACCAGTGTTGTTTCTCAAGGAAACGGTGAAGCAAGCGAGCAGGGAGACTGTTTCCTGCCGCCCACACAGAAGTTAAGAGTTCGTGGCCAGAGCAGCTCAATCTTGTGTATACCCCCTCTAAAAGTAACTTTACCTTAATTCAAGAGGGACATTTATTTGTTTCAAATCAAAAGAAACTGTGAACCTTACCAATATTATTTCCACCAGAAACAAACACTTGAAGTCATGATGACAAACAACAACTTAGCTTGAAAAGCCAGTATTACCTCATAGTCCTACATCACAACTTACACACATATTGCAATAATAATATATGTCAATATAAAGATCCTATCTATAAATTGTGTACATACAACTTGTGATTACATTTGATTGTGATTCCTGGTTCACTTTGTAGTTGAATCAGTATATCTATTATTGAAAGGAATTAATACACATTTTAAAAAGTTACCCTTGACTTATTAAGATAGTCTTATAGAGTGTTATATGTATGTGAGTGTCACAGTGTTGTAAAGTGTTGTGGATTAAATTAAATTGTTTATCTGTCTGTTGGTTGTTGTGAACATACACTTCAGCATTATCATAACCCTAGACATTCAACGTAGTCATCACAATATTCCAGAATAAGTCTGACTGAGGTATAAATGTGGTAGCAAAGTAAGGTCATCTGTAATACACCACACTTATTAGATACAGATACCTTCACAGCTGATCTCAGTCAGTACACTAAGTCCCCTATAAATATTTATAACATCCCACTTTACCACACCCCAGATAATGCAGAGAAGTACAACGGACATACTAGTCCGGCCAGAACCCAGTTCATCCTTCCCTTACGGAAGTCTCTCCGTTTCGCGCTCAAAAAACTTGCGCATGCGTAGACAGAACAGATCTGAGAACAGCTAACCCCGACTTAAGACAGGTCAACACAATGAATAAAACAAAGGGAAGATAACCCCAAATCAACCTGTACCAGAGAGTTCATATACAGTTCTCTAACTTAGATCATCAAAACATATGAAATAGATTTACGTCTTATGAAACCGTCAAAAACGACAGCAACAGTATGTATATGCAAATGTGTAAAACATGTTTTACAGATATTTAAAAAACTAGAGCTAATCTGGTGTTTTAACGGCCATTTTCATATTCAGCAGCCCAAACAACATAAAGGTAACTTTGGTTAATCTCAGATACACACAACAAGTCAAAATTTTTTGTCCAGTGTAATTAGTCAGATGTCAGTCCATTTCATTTTACCACTTCTCCCAATGCCATTTTTGACGCGTTCCTCCAAAGCTTCACAACAACTTCATCCAGATAAATGACCACAGGAGAATTCGCGCCGATATAAGGACGTGCTGCAGACAGAGGACACCTTAATGCCATTCTTGCCATGTTTTGGTGGGTACTTACTCGTACTGTAATAAACAAGACCAGACATTATCGGAAACATTTATCTGATCATATAATTTTGTCTTCATATGTCTGTAGCGAAATCAGCGAACGCGACGCGACGATGGCGGGGGCCAATCCAAATACAAGCGAGGGCAAAAAAATTACATCCGTTTATATCTACCTTTTCCTTCGAACACACTCTGACGTCATCTTGCATGTGCGTGAAGGTGTCCGTGGTCAGCCGAATGATGCATTGATCAATGTTACGCCACAACAAATGTCAGAGCCAACACAAGAAAAACAATCAATGCAATATACATATACGAGTATAATTTTTTTTTTTAAACACTGTATACCCAAATTATAACCCACATGGGGTTGAACCTGGTATCCCATGTATAGGACACACACCAGTTTTATCGTGAATGGGCCAAAAACCAAAAAGAAACAAAAAAGTGTTTTCGAATTTTTAAAACAAATGTTTATAATGTCACGATATTGTGTTTCTAAAAATTCATTCATCTTACTCCCTTCAAATAAACAAACCACTTCCCCCCCCCCACACAAACACACACACACACTCTCTCTCTCTCACGCACGCACGCACGCACACACACACACTCACACACACACACTCACACACACACTGTCACACACACTCACACACACACACACACACACATATATATATATTTTTTTTTTCCCTTAACCAGCAGCACTTGGGCTTTCAGCCCTTCGGCCCAATGACATGTCATTGCGAGGCTGGGGAACCTGAGGACTTTCCTTCCAACCCGGTCAGGAGCTTCGCTCCTTCCCATCCACAGAGGGTTTATCACAGGAGCCGTTCAGGCTATTCAGTCAAATTTCCGGCCGTAAACATTTCTTCAAAACGCCGACGCCCGGGTTTGAACCATGAACACCTGGTCGCCAGTACAACGCCGAAGCCATTACACCAGCGCGGCTCCCATATATATATATATATATATATATATATATATATATATATATATATATATATATATATATATATATATATATATATATATATATATATATATATATATATATATATATATATATATATATATATATATATATATATATATATATATATGTCTACAAAGACACTGATATAGTTTTGTAGTTAGAATCGTTGTCTTCAAAAATAAATGTTTCCTGGGAGTGATAGTTAAAAATCAGTCGTCTGTCTGCAGTTTTTATTCGTGTTGTTTCTAAGTGTCTCTATTTTTTTTGGGGGGGGGGGGGGGGGTTGTTAGTTTAGTTGACGGGTTTAATTGCTCTGTGGAAAGTGGAAGGGAATGGAAGGGAAGAGACTCAAAACAATGCAACAGAGACATAAATCGGACACCGTAACTGTGTGCAACCATTTATTTACGGGTTACTTGCTTGTAACATAATTAATTATTCGGCCAACCTAAACTGAGCTGGCCACACATTTTTTAATGGTCCAGCCTTTGGTCATTGTGGCCACTGATCTAATGTTTATAAGACCAAAACACAAACTGACGAACCAGCCAGCTCATATCAGGTCAACAATTGGCGGGAAGCAGGGACATTAAGACCAACACACACACTGATGAACCTGTGACTGTATTGCCTCCCCTGCTTTGCAGTAGTGGTCCGACAGTGGCCAAAACTTAAGAGTATATAATATGGGGTTCAAAGATGTCTACCTTCGCACAAGATTACTCTTGGCAGATATGTAGAAAGAAGGTTAATGACGCTTCTACCACAAAGGATTGTTCACAAGATATTCAGATAAGCGAAAACAATGCTACATTTGGCTGAGCACGTTAATTCTAGAATCTGCCGACAACTTTTGTGAAGGATTAAGCAATGGTTTTTGTTAGCTCGTTTAAGCCCCCCACCTCTGATTAACTCATGGGAATTATTATTATTCTGGTATAGCTCAGTTTAGAGTGTGTGTATTAAATTTGACTAATACAAACATGCGGTAACTTTAAAATGATTAAATCAAAGTTAAATTTGTAAATTTACGAATAACAAAATTTAATAATCACTTAAGTTTAAATAGTTTGAAAATAATTTGAATAGTTATGGATCAAGAAAAAGTTATCATGACGGTTCTCTTTAAGAAAGTAGCAATAAAGCAATCACCAGCCCGTGCAGTGGTGGTTCATGAATCGTCATTCTATACGCTGAGGTTGCCAGCCTCAATTGACTGGGTCATCCACTAGCGATTTTCACATATTAAAATTCACATGGCAATATACATACAGTATATATATATATATATATATATATATATATATATATATATATATATATATATATATATATATATATATATATATACATACATACATACATACATATATATATATATATATACATACATATATATATATATATATATATATATATATATATATATATATATATATATATATATATATATATATACATATATATATATATATATATATATATATATATATATATATATATATATATGTATATATATATATATATATATATACTACGCGTCAAAAGTCAAGGGCCACCCTATTATTTTCAATACACTTTTATATAAGCGCATAGAATGATTAAATGAAGGACGTTTTTAGTAAAAATGGGTGCAATATCTTCCTCTGACAGTACTCTATGCACGTTAAGCATAAAAACAACTCACCGACAACCATGGTGATCACGTGCAATTTGGTTTGCTGACCATAAATTCACATTTTTATCTGTTTTTTCAAACTTCCGTAGAACCAAGCAGATGAAGTAATCGTGCTGATTGACATTCCACGTGCAATGGCGACTTTTCGTGAACAGAGTTCACTCTTAATTTGTTTTACAATCAGCAGACTTAGGGTAGTTTCATCACTTGCAAAAACCATGCCACCGAGAAGAAGTCTTGACACCTTACAAAGAATGAGGGCTATAGCGTGGGTTGAAAGTTGTTTATCTGTCCGTGAGGTTGCTAGACGGCTTGCAGTGTCACACTCTACTATCCAAAGAATTTTGGAGAGATTTCAGGTCACAGGAAGTGTGGAGGATCGCCACCGGCCAGATCGCCCTAGATGCACCAATAGACATGATGACCGGTACCTCTTGTTGTCAGCCCTGCGCCATCGAACAGTGACTTGTTCCACTCTAAGATGTCAGCTGAGACAAACTGTAAACGTTAATGTCAGTCAAAGCACCATTCGCAGACGTTTACATGAATTTGGACTGGCTGCTCGACGTCCTGCAGTCAGAATCCCTCTTACTCCTGCTCATCGCAAAGCCCGTGTTGCTTGGTGTCGCGAGCGCATCCGATGGACAAGGCAACAATGGAGTCAAGTTCTCTTCACTGATGAATCTCGCTTCACTGTGTCATTCAATGATGGCAGGATTCGAGTTTGGAGACGACCAGGAGAGCGATTTACTGATAACAGAATTCGAGAGGTGGATCGTTATGGTAGGGGTTCTGTCATAGTCTGGGGAGGCTTCTACAGACACGGCAGGACCCCACTCTACATCATCCAAGGCAACTTGACCGGCCCAAGATACCAGAACGAAATCTTGAGACCAATTGTTCAGACTGCTCTGGAGACCATAGGTGGTAATGCCATCCTCCAAGATGATAACGCTCGACCCCAGCGAGCTCGTGTGGTGAATGAGTTTATTCAGCAACATGGGATCATCAGGATGGCGTGGCCAGCTCATTCACCTGATCTTTCTCCGATTGAGCACCTCTGGGATGTCCTTGGTCGAAGATTGTCAACAAATCACCCCCTGCCAATGGATGTTGCACAGCTGACTGCATTTCTGCTTCAGGAATGGCAAGCTGTTCCTCAGGATACTCTTCGGACCCTTGTGGACTCGATGCGTCTACGCTGTCTTGAATGCCTTGCTGCAAACGGTGGTCATACCCGATTTTGAAATGTCTATTTGTCCAATATCTATTGTGTGACTTTTGAAAAGGTTGGTGACACGCTTCACTGCGTTTGAATGTGTGTTTCCATTTCTTTACGTGACATGTCAATTTGGTATTCAATAAATGCCGTTTTGACTGATACCAATTACGTTTATATCAGATTTGTTTTATGGTTTCAACCAAGGTTTTTCTAAGTGGCCCTTGACTTTTGACGAGTAGTATATATATATATATATATATATATATATATATATATATATATATATATATATATATATATATATATATATATATATATATATATATATATATATATATATATATATATATATATGTTAGTTCACATGTTATTAATGAAATATATAATGTAAAATCACAATTTACGCCAATCCTGGCTCACAGACATTTTGCTCAGATGATAAAAGAGACTTGAATCGGCCTCTTACACGCGTCTGGGGAATCGTTAATTTAATAAGTTCTCTCTCTGACTTTGTGTGTTTTCTTCAGTTTCCTCAGACAGCGGCTTTCCTTATTAAAGTGATAGAGATTTCCTGGACTGTTTTTGTAAGTCCTGACAAATACTGAATGTGATAAGGTAAGCGAGAGATGATGATGATTTTGTGATATGTGATCACTTACTTGTGCACTCGCACCCGACTCGAACGACAATGCAACTCTTGATTCTAAGGCAGGGGCTGTATTTATTCATTCAACCCATTCAGCGACAAAGAGCAAATAAACGAACGTTAAATAAACAAAACACCCAGCCAGTGCTCAATTGCTAACCTGAAACACAAACAAAGCACTGACTAGTTAAAATCATAATCAATAATTAATGAGAAACACCGTGCTCTCATCTGCCAAACAGTCCTTCTTCCACGCTACCTGAAACATTCACCTATCATGCACACATGCGTGTCGTCTAGTGAGACTAGTATAGTGTTGTCCATGTAACACAGATTGCTACCAAAACCACTACTGCAAGAGCATCTGAATGCTTCGTGCGGTCTCCATGCGGAGGCCAGCCACATTGGTGACCCCATGATCCATCAGGAGGCCAGCCACACTGTTGGCCCCATGCTCCATAAGGAGGCCAGCCCAATTGGTAGCCCTATACTCCACAAGGAGCGAGAAGAGACATAATTTCTTCCCAAGTAGACCCACGTGCTCTCATAAACTACCCTACACATAACAATAGTTAAATAATAATAAAATGGACTTAGAATAATATTCAACGATATGTACAACGAATACTCTCATTAATGAGCATAAACTACCACCTCGCCACTGATCCATATCAATATTCGTTCCTGCACTCTGAAGCATGTCGTATATGCCGACTGATGAGATTGGGAACTCATCATATGAAACTCATTGTTACAGAAACAAACCACTGCCATAGCATATAAATGCTTCGTGCAGGTTTCTGTTGGACCCAGCCGCACTGGTATGTCCATGCTCCGCAAGGAGCAAACAGAGAAACGCTTATGTCTCCAAGTGCCTTACGCACAAAGGGGTGGCATTACGTGCACAAGAAATCTTAATACCTAAAGCTAGATTCATCTCCTCAAAGGGCATTTCGCACTACAAAACTGTGTACACAACAGATGTAATTAAACTAATCTCAAAGTAACACCATAAAATTATTCGTTAACTTACTTCGAGTTCCACTACAGTAAACTATCTTGGCGGAGAAAATTATATTAATCGTGTACTACTAAAATAGCACCTCTGATAATTATAATTAACCAATTTTCATCCAATACCAAATAATAAACAGGTCTAACCCCCTAAAAATAAGCAGTAGAATTATAATCAATATTCGTGAAATACACTAACTAAATTACCTTCACATTGAGGAATAAAAATAAAATTAATCTTGACTTAACAAAACTAGCAAACGTTCTAATTAGTTCACTGCGCTCCCAAATAATAAATGGCTGAACATCATTAGGCCTATCCCCCCCCCCCCCCCCAACGTGGAAACTAAAAATGTCCATGCCGCTTCACATACGCCACCTTATGTACATCGCCACGTGGTTCCCGGCTGCCATCTTGCCATCAAGTTAATACTATCTAAATTAAAGTAATAGATTGCTTCTCTGCCCGGTTTCATGAATGAAATATGTTTCTTCTCTATATTCTCACAGCCGTGATCTGGACTTAACACGACTAATAAAACATATCCGCACATTATTTTCACTCATCTATAACTTTAAAACTAATTATAATGTTCTAAAAGAAATCTCCTTTGGAAACACATCTATTTATTTTCTCAAAACATTAGAACCGAGTCACGCTGAATATATAATTCTAAAGCTACAGAACACTAATGCTAATTTACCTTAAAATCAAACGTGTTCTCATACCCTGTGCAAACTTCTGCTTATTCTGGGTGTCCTCTCACATCTTGCCTCTACTGCGAATCTTACCAAACTGCCTTCGGCCTGTGGCGCTCCATTATTCAATACGCCAAATAACCGCATCACGCAGGGCTGGCGTGCTGGCGTAGTGATTGGCGCTCGCGTACTCGCAAAGCGGCAGGCTCGTGTAGGACTATTTACTTCAGTTTCTAAACACACAAATATGAACTTCATGGAGATTTTGGGGCGTTTATTATGGCCCCATCACATGAAATAAAACGTGTCCGGTCTGATAAAATGGAATTCTGAATTCTAGGCTTCACTCTGGCAAGGTCTGGTGTCTTGGCAAGCGATCTTCACAGTAGTTTTGACTGACTGAAGCGTCAGGTTATATTCACTGCCTTCACACGCATTCGCTGTTATGACGCTCAGATGATCAGCCAATCTGATTTGAATATTTAGCATGACTCATCTAGTGCAAAATTTCAAACATTTCTTTTCTGAAAATGGGCTGTAAACATCCGATTGCCGGGCAGGCGAACTTATAGACATATTGGTAACCTCACACGACAACGTGTGTCAGATGTAACAAATTATTACTTTCGCCAAAGTAATGTCTTATCTGTGGCTTGAGCAAACACAAAATCCGTCTCTTTACAACCTTGGCTGAAGGCACCCGTGCCTTATCAGTGATTAAGCAGATTGCGCTGGGCGATATACGTGTTAATCTGTGTACTGATATCGGTCGCGCCTGCGATTAACCAACTTGGTTGTCGATAATGTTCTCTCAGCCGCTCCTGCAAATGTTTAGTATTATCATCCACAAGGAGTGTCAGATAAACAGACAAGACACAATATACTGAAAGTAGCGAAAGAAGGTAGATGCAAAATATCTGCTACTTAGCAGAGAAAGAAAGAAAGTGCGACAAGTGAAAGCACGCAATAAAACTCTTACCACAAATATGTCGATTACTGCCGTAGTGAAACATAAATTAGGAAGAAGAAGGGGTCGACCTAATACATGATGTGACAGAACCAACCAGCACATATCAGGGCAACAATTGGCGGAAAACAGGGACATTAAGATCAAAAGTTTCCCACCTTTATAAATACGCCTAGAGCCGACCCTGCTAAATTTTCAAGCTGGTTCGAGGTCTCGTTTTGGCGACCCCCCGTCCCCCTTCCTTGTTTGTGGCGTACAGTATTGCTCTCTTATGATGTTCAATGTCATACTGTTGAGTAAGGTTGTGGCGCACAGTATTGCTCTCTTATGATGTTCAATGTCATACTACTGAGTCAGGTTGTGGAGTCGGACTAACAATTTTCCGACTTCGAATTCTAAAATTTTAGAAACCAGACTCCTACTCCTGACTCCAACTCCCGACTCCGAGTACAGATGTTTACTATTCACATGGCATACATTTCTGAGTCAGGGTCCAGATAATTTTTTACAGACTCAGAAAAAAAAGACAACCGACTCCACAGCTCTGCTATTGAGTTAGAGCACATTATAATTTCCGCATTTAAAAATGATGAGACAAAGAACGAATAGTACTACTCCTCCTTCAGGCATGTCGTACCAGGCGACTAATAGGAGGTGGTTCACGAGTCTGGCAAACTCATCATGTAAAACAATATACAGTATCTATCGCTGTAAGAGTGCATGTGTCAGTAAGGGAGATGTTTTCCTGCAAGATGACTTGCTGCAGTACTGGCTCCATGCTCCATCTATCTATCTATCTATCTATCTATCTATCTATCTATCTATCTATCTATCTATCTATCTATCTATCTATCTATCTATCTATCTATCTATCTATCTATCTATCTATCTATCTATCTATCTATCTATCTATCTATCTATCTATCTATCCGTCTGTCTGTCAGTCTGTCTGTCTGTCTGTTTTTCTTGTCTCCTTATCTACCTACATACCTATCTACCTACCTATCTCTGTCTGTCTGTTTTGGGCCATCCATGACTACTCGTACAACTATATAAACATGACATCTACTCATACAACTATTCGAAGAAGCTTTAAATACGTGTCTCTAAACACAGAAGCTGTTATAAGCATACCTAACCACAGATATTGTATTTTGCTGACTTTTTCCGATCTCCAAGGTTACGAGTTTTCACTCTTTTTTCCACAAAGGTTATATAGACGTATACATAAACAGAAATGCTATGTAGACGTATTTCTAAACACATATAATAATAATAAATTCTTTAAGCACCAAACACGGCGCATAAGGCAGAAACCAGTGCTCTCCAGGTTGTACGTTGTGACGCCACTCCTCTTAGCTCTTGCACATTATTTAGGCCCAACGTTCTTCCTTCTCTTATTATTGTTCTTCTGAGTGTTTCTTTTGGTCTTCCTTTTTTCCTCTTACCCTCAGGAACCCAAGTGAGTGCCTGCAATGGTATTCTGTTGTTTTGCATTCGTAGGACATGACCGATATATGACCATCGTCTTTTCCTTATATAGTTGGTGACATATTTCTGCCTAGAGTCTTCTCTTATTTGTCGATTAGTCTTGAATTCTTTCCAACTGATGTTCATGAGTTTTCTAAGACATTTGTTCTCGAATGTATTCAGCTTGTTCTCCAATGATTTTGTTATTTTCCAACTCTCACAGCCGTATGTTAACACTGAGATAACATTTGAATTAAACAGACGAAGCTTGGTATGTATATTCAATGATCGTAATTTCCAAATGTTAGATAATCTATTGAAGGCGCTACCTGCCAAAGCAATTCTAGTATGAATTTCTCTTGTTGTGTCACCATCCTGAGTCATTTTACTGCCTAAATAATTGAAACTTTCAACTTTCTGTAGTTTTTCCCCGTTCAGGATGATATTAAAGGTCTCGTTAGAAAAGTTCATAACTTTAGTTTTAGAGGCATTTATTTGGAGACCTATTTTAACCGAAAGATGACACAAATTATTTACTGCTTCTTGGGATTGTGTGGGAAGGTGGGATGATAAAAATATTTATAGGGGACTTAGTGTACTGACTGAGATCAGCTGTGAAGGTATCTGTATCTAATAGGTGTAGTGTTTTACAGATAACCTTACTTGCTACCACATTTATAACTCAGTCAGAATTATTCTGGAATATTGTGATGACTACGTTGAATGTCTAGGGTTATGTAAATGATGAAGTGTAAGTCACAACAACAACAGACAGATAAACAATTTAATTTATTCCACCACACTTGACAACACTGTGACACTCACACACATTTAACATTCTATAAAACTATCTAAAATGAGTCACTGGTAAAGTTTCAAATATTTATGTATTAATTACTTTCACTATTATATATGTCCTGATCCAACTACAAAGTGAACCAGGAATCACAATCAATTGTAATCACAATTTATATATACATAATTTATAAATATGAACTTAGTAGTGACATATTTTATTAATATTATCCTATGTGTGTCAGTTGTGTAGTAGTAATATGAGGTAATACTGGTTTTGTTTTTTCAGCTATGTTGTTATTTGTCATCATGACTTCAAGTGGTTTACTGGAAATAGTATTTCCCAGTTCCTGTTTTAAACAAGCTATGTCCCTCTTTTTTTGTTATAAAATGTCATTTTTGAGGGGACACATAATGTTCAGCTCCAATGGCCACAGAGGCTTAACTTTCGTTTGAACTCCTTTATTGCTCTGTGGAGAACCTCATAGTCGTATGGGACCCAGGGAGTATGCTGTCAGCCTCCAGAGCTCAGACAAGTGCTGCTCAAATAACATTAGGTACCCACACCGTACCCCTGCAAGAAGGTTGTACAACACAATACATCACAAACACTGAGTTCAGAGCGGTAGGCCAATTGCTATCTCCATCTGAAACAATGGACATCAGTATACTCCTCCCTAATGGTTACTACGCCTCTGCAATTCCAGCATTATTTCTTTCTAGTCAATAAGATAGGTGTCAGTGTACTGTTTGGCAATTCCATGTAGTTTTACTTTTCTCCGACACCTTCTGTTCAGGTTGGAGCACTATATAGGCCTTGCCTCATGTTCGCTACTGAACCACACACATATACAGACATAAATTATCAATTTACATTCAATTTTCATTAAAAAGATATTGAATATATCAAGCTTACCACAATTCATGGAATAATACACAGTTACGTTGACTGGCAATGAATATAGCACAATTTCGATCTGCCGATGTCCCAGGCTTTTATTTAGAAAAATATGCACCGGCGCTCAACGCACTGGTTCTTTAGTAAGTTTATTTGAAAATGTGGTGCTGACCTGACGCTCCTAATTGACTATATTGGCGGGTCTAACCAATCGAGCCATGTTTACACAAGCGTTTAAAAAAAATACCCTTCCTTCCGTCTCCCCTAACAACCAAAGATAGTATTTGTAGCCCGACTAATCGTGTTTAGCCTTACATTTATTGCGCTCCAATCAAATAGGATTTAACATGGGGACCTATTTCCCGTACAATGGTGGTTTTAAAATCTGCCACTGAGCGATTCTGATTTTGGTGTTGTCTGACACCCTCACTATTTCTTTTGGCTATAATTTGTTAATTCCTAGACTGTTTGCGTAACGTTTAACATATTCTTTGTCAGCAAGTCCTAAGGAACCCAAATATAAAATTTAATGGGGCTAAGGGGCTGCGTTCAAAATATGCATTTTCTTCTAAGATAGTCGTGCTGTTGCCACCTCCTCACTTCCAAACTTTATGGTGTCTGCTGTACTGTCATACTAATGTCAGGATTTCAGACATAAAACAGTAGAATGTCATGTTTCCTAAAAAGCGTTTTGTAAGTTTTTTTAACCTAACTCTCGTATGGGTAGTGTTTTTTATCACTGTCGATTTGAAAAAAGCTAGTGCTTGTGGCCTTACACGCGTGATGGTAGTAACTGTATAGCGAGACGCGTGTTAGTGCGGCATGCGTTCCGGCTTTCAGCCTTCCCTTCTCTCTATCCTAATTCCATCTGTCTTTCGTTTATGGTAACTTAGTGTATAAAATGACATGAATGGAATATTAAATATAGGTCAGCTTGCGTATCTCAAGGTTTTTCTTAGAAAGGCAGTACACGTTTTATTGAGTTGTGGAAACGCGTGTATGCTGCAGTAGGCTTTTACTATCAACGTGGAACGTTATAATTTGCAGACGAATTAGAAAACAAGGGGGATTTCGAGTACAGTCATTGTGACAGCACTGTTCTTTACCATTCCTCTTTCCTTTTATTGAAGTTATTTGTTAGGCTTTACATTTACTTTTTAATTAATATATGTGGATTAGAATTTCACACGACAGATTGTCTGGGTGTTGAACTTAAGAATGCTAAATCATCTGCGAAATCCAGGTCCCCCAGGAATTTTCCATTTGTCCATTTTATACCTAATTGTTCATTGTGGGTATAGTTTCTCATAACCCAATCAATAGCTATTCCAAAAAGTAGTGGTGACATAATACAGCCTTGTTTCACCCCTGTTTCTACTGTAAACCATTATGTATTCCCTTTATTAAACACATATGCTTGTGACGAAACGGGGCGACCTCTATCGATCTTTGGTTCTCTCCGGCAGTATCGGTACATTTGTGGTACTGATTTTTATTAGGCGCTGTCAATTATCGCACTTTTCTGTCTGTCTTTCTTTATTTATGTGTCTGCTAAGAAGCAGATAAGTGATATTATCAAATCGCCCTGTAGGTGATAAATGTCACATTTGCAAGGAGTGCTACCCAAATTTGTGGTTCTAGGCGCGGCCGACTATAACTTACATCGGTCTGCGCTATCGGCTTAATTCACTGATGAGACCCGGGGTTTGCGCACTCATACGACAGATAACGAGATTACTGTCTGTGTGTTACATGTGGGCAGACAAATGTGATGTTATTGCTTCCGGTCCTTGCCTAAAAAGTAATCAGGGATTTATTATATTTTAGACAATATAAGTCTACAAATGTGTGTGTGAGAGTGTATACAAGGCATCAGATGTCCATAAATTGTAATACGTGACCTTTGCAGGCACGCACCTTATTTCACGTGGGACTATTTTGAAATATCACAGCCTATCCTGCATGGTTTGAAACGATTGGATCTTTCTGATTAGATTCATAACATCACTGGAGGGAATATAGGCTGGCAATTTCACAGTTTTATTTCTCTGTGATTTGCACGCTCTGAACTAGATTCATAATTCCTAATTGTTATCCGGACCTTTTATTGGAGAACCAGATAAGACTAATAAAGCACAGGAAATCTCTTTCAAATTTTAATAAGGAGAAACCGGGACTAGGAAATTGAAAAAAACAAGGAGTCAGAAGGGGCAATCTATGTTAAAATTAAAAGAAATCCAAGACACGTGTTGTAAGAGAACGATTCGTCTCTTTTATTCAGCTGTGCGACAAGTCTGTAGCCAGGATTGGCGTAAGTTGGATTTACATTTCATATTATTTTACAAACATGTGAACTAACATATATATATATATATATATATATATATATATATATATATATATATATATATATATATATATATATATATATATATATATATATATATATATATATATATATATATATATATATATATATATATATATATATATATATATATATATATATATTGCCATGTGAATTTTATTGTGTGAAACTCGCTATTCGATGTCAAGGTCATTTGAGGCTGGCAACTTCAGCGTATTGAAGGATGATTCATGAACCACCAATGCACGGGCTGATGATTGCTTTATTGATAGTTTCGTAAAGAGAACTAACAGCATAAAGTAGTTCCAGGTTCTCTATGAACCAGAGAGGGAAAGGTGAAAAGAAATGATGTCCATTCTAAACATAAGACTTACATTTTCAAAGCAGTGTAAATGTCCCTATAAACATATTCACTTTAAAATTAATGTAAGTGTTAATACCGTTGTTAGTGGTATAGGAAGATAATGTTATATAGAGTAGCTGATGATGGCAATCAGCATAGGTCGGGCTTACGTATGGCCGACAGGTGTGTAATGTGGTATATCTGCATACGCGAATGATAAGGGTTCTTACATCTAGACAGACTGTAATCACACACCACAGCAAACGTAGAAGTCAGGGAATGTTGGAACGAGCTGTAACGCTTCACAGTTTATTACGACAGACTTACGTTGACATCATGGGACGACATATCATAACAAGTCATGGAGCATCAACAATTCACAATGTACTCGTACAGCATCAAGTATAAGATATCCATAGAACATCATCAGGCATCAGTAAGAAAATTCATACGACCCAGTTACTGGTACAAAAATCCCAAGCACAAAGGCAGCGGCGCACAGCAGCTCATAATCATAAACATACATGAGGAACATTCCCTTTAATAATCTATCTAACTTCAAAATCCATCATCGGAGATATGAATATATAATGGCCTACAAAGTGAAAAGACAAGATGAAGTATAAGAATAACGACCAGCAATGAAAGAAAGCAAAGATATGTGTGAAGCGAAAGAAGGTAACGATACATCACAATAACAATTAAATTAAACAACGCATTGTATAAATAAACACAATCATGGCAAGACAGCATATACTAGAAAAAACAATGCGTATCTATACCAAAGAACAAATAACTAGTTACCATTTCAAAATAGCATAATATGCATGATTACCAAGTTAACAAACCCATAAAGTACCAATAATGAACTTACTTTAGACATTAATATTAATAATATCGCTATACATAGTTACCCCTAACGCACAATCAAGCGCTGGGCACAGAAAAAATATTACAATGTCAGAAACAATACCTTTTCCCTTGTCTTCATTTAAAAAATAAAAATGTACAATCCCGAAATGCATCGTAATGATAGGTTAAGTAAAAATAGTAGCATCATTACAATTGTCATACGTTCAAAATTTATCAACACACAGTAGTTTAAAAGAACAATATGGTAATGAAATGGTGCATTATCAGAACACAGTCTTATAAAAATAACATGGTAATGAAATGGTGCATAAAGATGTACCAACATACTATCTTAAAGAAGTTATATCATATCCTAATACAATACTCTCTAATACACTATACTATACTAATAAACAATATTATCTACTATCTTAAATAAGTTACATAGTAAGAGCAACTCTAGTGGTCTTGGAACATCCTATGAACACGAAGAGGTAACATTATATAATGCGGAGTCAACATGCCGACTGGCTTCACTGGAACAGCACATCTTGCTCAAGGTGACATATACAAGAGGTAGAATGCGTACATCTCAAAGGCTGCACTGAAGTCATAGCCTGTGTACCGGGCAAAGAAAAAAGCAAGAAATATACCATAAAGGTGTAAAAGCAGATAGTAGTAAACTTGGACCTACGTCGAAGTTTAAAAGAAAAGCAGTAAATACGACAGAAAGTCGTAAAAGACGAAGATACTGAGCTAACCGGCCCAGTAAGAAAAGTAAAGAAACTCATTAGGTATAGATATGTACTAACAACTAAGTTCGTACATGTAGCAAAGAAAACACTAGTCATTGCAGCAAGGAAGTTGCAATCAACGTGACTGGATGTAGATTCAGTCGTAGCTATAAAGTTAGTGTGTGTATCAGACAATACTGAAGGATCTTCTTCTATAATAGTAGTTAAAGAAGAATCAAAGTTAGAGTAACGACGTACTGAAGTATGTCGCACTGGGCTAAAAGAAGCACCAAAATTAGCATGATGAACAATAGTATCATCAATACTGCAAGATTTTCCCAAATTAGCAGAATGTATCACGTTAGCAGAATACACCTGGTGATAAAACCCTGGCATAGTCCCTAAGGTGGAAGCAGTAAGGTTATGATGCCGTTCCCAAGCAGCAATAGTCCTGGACATTAGTAACAATAGAGCAAAATACTTGCATCACTAGAATATGTGGTGTAGTTATCCTAACATACTGGCAGCCACTGCATTCAATGTAAGTGCGGCATTCACTCCTCGCACATATATCTCTCTGGTCTGATCACCAGGCATCAAAGTTCATCCAGAACTTTACACCGCGGAAAAACCACAACGCGCTTATAGTGTCGACACACACAGGCTTTCTATCAAATCTCCTGAGAGGCTTCCAAACACTGCAACAGCCAGGGTCTTATAACATAGACCTCCTCTTGGCGCGGGAAAGCAAACAACGCGCATCCAAACAATAACACATAATGGTCTTACCATAGACCTCTTCTCCTGGCGCGGGAAAACGACGCTCCTCTTAATCCATCCACTTCCAAGCGCGGGACAGGACACAACGCGCTGGTAAACAATAATAATGGCCTTGTAGATACACATTACGCGGGATATCATCGCATCAACTCCAAAGTGTAATAATCAAGCATCATGGACACTATTCACATACTCTACAAGACACCGACCGTCTTCGAGGACGGATGGCCACAGACATTCCTAGTAACATCTCAGTATTCTCTCTACCAAGTATGCTAACTACGTTCACACCGCACGCTTTTCACAGACGCAAGTAGACTTCAGTTCACACTTGTACGCCCCTGAATCCTTTTCAGTCACAATACGTGCTCATACGTTTAAACTTAAATGTGACACTTCATGCTTGCGTACTTTAACAATATTAATACACTCTAAAGAGGTCAGTGGAGTTGCCATGGGCACCAAAATGGGACACAGCTATGCCTGCCTCTTCATGGGCTACCTACAGTATCAGGTGTGGCAGCAGTATCCTGGACCTTTTCTATTGATGTATCGTAGATACAAATTTGAGGGACCTCCTACTCCTTAGCCGTTTGAAAACCGTCATCAATGGCCACTTTGGGACGAAGCCATGTAACCGAACACGATGTAAGACATGTCGATATGTAATCGAAACACGTTCAGTCTCGTTCCCTAAGGCCAAGTTCACCATCACCCATGGCTTCACATGCGAGTCACGCAACATTTATGCTATTATATGCAAACGTTGCTATATTACTTACATCGGCTAGACAGCCACACGACTGGGCGACCGATTCTGCAGACACCTCTACGACATCACTCAGTTGAAATCCACACCTGTGGCCATCCACTTCAATGGCCCTGGCCACCACGGTGCCACTGACATCCAGGTGACAGCCATCAGATCCTGTTCCTAGGACGTCAACAGTCGGTTTCGCCTGGAGCAACGCCTCATCCATCTTATGGGTTGCCTTAAACCCGACGGTTTGAATACCCAACATTCTTTTGTCTGAGGCGTCCTTTTCTATCTGGTCCTAGCTGTATTATAACTTTCTACTTTTTATTTTATTTTTTTATTCCATTTAATAATAATTTCTAATTTTTTTGTCTTTTCATTTTTTATTTATTTTTTAAATTTTAAATATTTATTTATATATATTTGTTTTCTTAATATTTATTTTTTTTTTCTCCCCCACTTTTCCCTCACTCTCTTTTCGAGTTCTTGTTTTCATTATTTGTTATTATTTTGTTTTTAATGTACTATCCACTTCCGCTTTCCGGTTTAGTGGCAGCTATCTTTGCTGCAACATGTGACTGGACATAAGGGAGTGTTTTTTCCTCTTATTTTTATAGTTTCATGTTCTCTACTTAATTCTCATTTTCTTTCCCTCCTGTCTCATGTTTGTCTGTCCCCGACGAAGGCCTTGTGGCCGCAAAGTATGTTTTACTTGTCCTTTCTCTTTGTAAGACATATTACTATTTGTGTGTTTTTGTAAAAAAAAAATTTCCTATTGTTCCCTAAGGCCAAGTTCACCATCACCCATGGCTTCATTTGCGAGTCGCGCAACGTCATTTATGCTATTATATGCAAACGTTGCAATATTACTGTTACCTTATACTTATTGAAGGCTATTGGGTAACGAGTATATTAATGTGCTGCACTGGTCTTGTAAGGTATTTTGATATAATAGACAACAGTCTAAACAGTAACGTAAGAAATGGCCATCTTGAATAATCTTGATCAACAGCTTGTACGTTTTATCGCATTTAATATGTCACACTACAACATAAGTGTTATTGAATGCAAAGCACAGGCAGAAAAACAGATAGTAATCTTTTCAGATGCCCTCTCAATAATATCAGCGCTGAAGAGCCACCAAACTAAAGGATTGAAAGATCTGATAATCTCCCTTGAAAGACTGGCCGAATGCTTCAAGAAGTGCACTATCCAGTGGATACCAGCCCATTGCAACATACCAGGAAATGAAGAGGCAGATAGACTTGCTAAAGAAGGAGGTGCCTTACAGCAAAATGACATAGAGACAACTTACGCAACGGCACAGACCACTATAAAGGCTACATTCAAGTCCAAATGGGAAAGAGAGCACCCGGGACATTTGAAAAATGACGCATATCATCAACTATCCAGAAAAGAACAGGTCATCATTTTTCGACTACGCAATGGACACAACAGATTGAGATACCATCTGTACCACAAATACAAAATTGGTGCAACAGATCTCTGCACCTGCGGTACCAGCCCGATGACAGTCGAACACCTGCTGCAGTACTGCCCAACCTACAGTAATGAACGGGGTAGCATATGGCAACAACCCACTTCTGTCAACGAAAAACTGTTTGGAGATGTCGGGAACCTTGAGTTGACTGCTGCCTTTATTAGAGTCATAAATGTGGAGGTCTGAGGGCGAACGAGGAAGAAGAAGAAGAAGAATGTCTATGTATCGTCTACGACGCCTTCATACTTTACAAATCCGTATTTTATTCAAATCACTTACTGTCCTTCTCCTTAAGCCACATACAATCAGGCACACATCATAATGAATTGAGTCAATTATCATGACTCTGAAATATTTTATAACAATAAACACTGGTCTGTCGCTCTAACATAAATATCCGTACACTTTGAAAACACAAGCCAAACTCCACTGTGCTAACGATAACCTTCGTTCCCCCCGCAGCAGACCCTGTCCACGTCATACACTAAATACCTGTGTCACATACATTCCACAACTCGCACGCTTTTACAATCGAAGCGTTTTCGCGTTCTGCTCCATTGCGCACAGCCATGAATTACAAGCCTGTGAGCAAAGTGATAGGTAACACTTTTACCCCGCCCCCCAGCGAAAACTGAAAGTTTTCCATATAGGAAGCAGTTTTTAGAAAATGTGAAAAGTTACCGTCCAGTCTATGTCATACCTGATCAACAGTCTATGGAATTTAGTCAGCAACATGGAAAAATGAGAAAAATGAATGAAAATGTGAAGAAATATGATAATGAAATTGTGAAGTTTTGGAAAATGAAATATCTGAATGCATTTAATTAAAAGATGAATGAAATGAAAGATCTAACTAATTAAATAGTATTAAGTAAGTATAATAATTACGTTAATATAAATGTCCACATGATCCTGTGTGTACTGTCTGTAAGCATTGTGTAAAGCGGATTATGTTTATTTGAGATACTGGTTGATTTGGTTCATTTACTGCATACGTCATGACTGTCTGGAAATCAGAACATGTGTACTGTTCATGGATCTTGATGTAGTGTTGATAAGGGGTGATTATTTACCACCAAATGATAATGGCTGAGACGCCAAATGTTGAGGGTGGATGTATCACTGGTAGTATCACCACTAGACACCAGAGATGATGAAGGCGCAGAAGTATGGTGTCTTTGGTCTGGTTTGTGTATATGTGGAGTCAAACAGGTAGCAGTAAGTAGAGTCCACACAGGACGTCACATAAACTCACGACGTAGAAAGTCAATGAATGTTGTAACTGCTAGTGACGTTTCCATCATTTATTGGGACGCCACAATGACAAGATGTGTAGACATTAACATGTAGAACAGTCTTCATTATATCGACATAGTCAGCACAACATTCGACAGCAGACAGCATAATAATGGTGAATCAAATCATGGGCTTCAATGCATCATAATCGACTGTAAATGTATTCAGGTGTGGAAACCTTTTCTATAACAGTCGATATCTTTATAAATGTATAAATGCAGGAGATTACATTCCTTCTCCTTCCCTGACCTCCAGCAAGACAAGCACGACTTCTGGAGTATCAAGTAATGTCCTCTGATTTCCTTAAATAGCAACGGTATCAAACCAAAACTGACGTGGAACCGCCAGAGCAATAAAGTCCAACAAGCAGATAGCCTTTAGGACATGCATCAACCCGATGCATAACAACATGGTGATTCGTGAGTTGAAAGCTTCTCATAACGTCGACTCTTCCCCGCCCAGGGAAAGTTGACAACTAGGCACAAAATGTCAATCATAAAAGTTAGCGACAATGATAATCAAATGTAGAGCAATTACCTCCTCTTCAAGAATCAATACACAACTCACTCGCCTCCAGGCGCTTTGAATCACAAAAAGGAAATATCATCTGAGATGAACACTATAGAGGACTTCCATTTCCCGAACAATATAATCATGACAGACGCTGAAAAACGCGTCTGTCTCACTCGACAAAATCTGTGACACTCCCGGGCGGAAGCTGGTACAAAACCACAACCAAACAACAGACATGCGCAGAACCGTTCGACTTGAATACAATTCACACAACCGTCGAAGCTATGGGCACATTCTAAGAACTACACTTAAAATCGAGCCTTATAAGGATAGGAAATAACTATCGACGCAGTTTGACAAACGTTTACAAGAAAAATGGGCCTGAGCGCTCCATAAATGGACATGACCCAACATCGGTCAACCAACAATCATACCGGCAACCGAAGGGCATAAGAACAGGTGACCACCTAAAGTAAAACGTAACTCCAATTCCAAGAGTTATATACCTTGCATTAGAAAAAAATTGCGTACATAGATAACATGGTGAAATTCTTATGTGTAACATACTACCGCAACCTCCCGATAAAAAAAAAGTGAAACTTTTTTCTAAAAAAATCCATGAGCAAGCTAAAAGCGGCTCAAACGCACGAATTATGCGCGGATAAATAGACAAACTGCCTAACATGAGGCTAAATCGACACATAGAGTGACAAGTGAGAATATATCTCAGCATAGAAAATTTGTCTCAAAATATATACATATATCGGGGAGGTGCCACCAACCACACATCACATTGCTGGTCACATTAGCATGTAAACATAATATACATATCTTGTATGCAAGTGTAATAATAATTATCATCAAAATAGCGGTGTCATTATCCTAGCACCGCTTCAAAAGGATGTGCACATGTGATAGTAAATATTACATTATTTAAACATGTAATAATATTACAATGTAATACATAATGAAATATGTTGAAGATAAATGAAGATCCAGGTCAATGACAAAAGTAGACATCTTCTGTCGTTCCAACGGTAAGCATAGACTTCACAAATCTTCATGCTTGACAACAGTAAGGTAACTTCTCAGATCATCAATGACATGCTGAGAAAGTACAATCAATATAATCCTATTTAACAACCATTAAGTTTCATAATATTCAATACATTTTTATTAATAATAGTGGCCGAGTGAACTTTCGGCCCTTATATTGCCTACTCAGCCTTCCTCTGTTATATTAAAGATGGTAACAGAAGAAGATGATAACAAAGCACATTAAAATGAGTTCACATAAAGTGAGAGCAGATGTGCTAATGTAGGATTATAATGTAGCTGTGTTATGGATCTGTGATATATCTGGAAATATAGGACAGAAGTATTAGTCGGAATCATGTGGGCATTTAGACAGAATGTCAGCCATCACATTATCCGAATCACGGATAGCTCGTACCGTGAAGTGAAAAGGTTGAAGAGCAATTGCATATCGAGTAGACCTCGAGCTCTTCAAATTCTTACTCTGTATAGCCGTAAGAGCTTTCTGGTCGGTTTCTACTATGAAATGGGCGCCTAGAAGGAATCTTTGTAGTTTGAGAATTGACCAGACCATAGCCAACAGTTCACGGTCTAAAACCGAGTAATTCCTTTCTGCAGCATTAAGTTTTCTGGAGATATACATTACAGGATGCAGAGTTCCAGAGTACTCTTGCATTAGTGCCGCTCCAATCCCAGTGGATGAAGCGTCACTACGAAGAACAAATGTCTTATCTTTATTAGGTATCACTAGAATAGGTGGTGTTGAAAACATAGTTTTGATCTTATCGAGCGAGGATTGGCATTCCTGAGACCAGTGAACCATATTAGGAGACCCTTTCTTTAGTAGTGTAGAAAGAGGTGCCATGATAGAGGATAGATTCGGAGTGAATCGTCCATAAAATTGTATAAGACCTAAGAGACTTCGCACTTGCTTTTTAGTCTTAGGAATAGAGATGTTAAGTATCTTAGTGATATTATGGTCCTCTGTCTTTAGGAAACCATGACCAACTCGATGGCCCAAGAAAGAGATTTCGCTAAAACCAATGCAGGCTTTAGAGGGTTTTGCTGTCAGGTTACGCTCGCGTAAAGTAGACAGTAATTCATTTAACCCCGAATAGTGATCTTCCCAAGTATCGCTGAAAAGACAGATGTCGTCTAGGTTAGCAATGACATCTGACCGATAAGATAGGACCAATAATGTCCATTGCCATTTTCTGAAACGGCCGAATACGAATGTCTGCAGCCTGAATAGGTGCAGCATGGCGTGGACCTTTGGATTTGACCTCTTGACATACTTTACAAGATCGACAATAAATCCGTATGTCCTTGTTTACAAAAGGCCAAAAGAAAGCCGCAAGAACTTTAGACTTCGTACGGGAAAAACCCATATGTCCAGCACACTGAGAGTCATGAGCGTGCTGCAAAATTTTAACTCTCAAATTCTTGGGTACAAGAATCTGAGAATGACTTGACTTAATGGAGTCTTGAACCATACGTACAAGTACGCCATTCTTCATTGTAATCCAAGATTTACGATTTGTATCTTTATTCGGATCACCTTTTGTTGCAAGAGTGAAGAATTTCTTTAGAGTCGGATCATCTTCTTGCTGTTTTATAAACGAGTCACGAGAAATTACCAAGGGATCATCTTGGTTATGCACTTCATTATCTTCAGTAGATGAAGTTTCAGGCATATTAAGAGCTTGAGCTCTAGTGACTACAGCATTAGCAATTTGCATATTTTGTTTTTCCCAAACGGAAATTTGTTGTGGAGTGCATTCTTTGACTCCGTGAATACGACCGATGATAAGATCAGCGATCGGATTCGGAAGAAGACATGCGTGTACATCTCCTGTAAAGAAAGGAGTAGCAATCCTAATGATAGCAGTAGAGTATTTCTCTAAGGTGCCGCCAAATGTTACACATTTGACTACTTTTCCTGTAGCACGAGAAGGATCTACGAGTGACTGCCTAACACCAATTGTGGTGCACCCAGAATCAAAAAGTACTGAGACTGGATTGTCATTTACTAAACCTTTGTGTAAAACAAGAGAACCTCTTCCATCATGCGCGACTGACGCAGGAAGAGCGGGAAGAGGATGGCCACAACTTAAAGTGGACACCGTAGTTGGTTCAAATAATGTTTTGCATTGGGGGCACTCAGATGCTCTCCCAAAATCAAAAGCGGAACATGCCATATTATTAGCGTCATTATTATCTTTAGTCTGTTTATAGGCTTCATGTGACTCTTGCTGTGCAGAGTTTGCCTGATAATGTGATTTATGTTTTTTGTATTGTGATCTACCTCGATTATTATTGCCTCTATAATCATTATTGTATCCTCTATTGTAACCCCTATTTGGGTTTGAGTCATAGTTCTCATGGTTACTATTATCATATTCATTATAATGAGTATCTCTATACTTATGATCTTGTTGTCTCCATGACGGATAACTTGGATAGTTTCTATAATGACTTCCTCTGCGGAAATTCCAATAATTGTGACCACCTCTGAATCGAGGGCTGTCGGCTCGTCTCCAGTTCTTCGCAGAAGAACCCTGAAATGATTGGTTACCTTGGTTTTGATAACTATTATGGTTACCCTTTTATCAAACCTGTTTTATGGTCCCTGAAATTTGTGTGAGTAATTAGGGTTGTATGGTGTTGCTGAAGAAACTGGCATACCTTCCTTAACCTTAGTATTGCTAAAAGCTACGTCCGGATGTGCAGTGACGTATTGGGTACAATATTCTTCCAATTCTTTTAGTGTCTTGGGTTTACGCTCATGTAGGAATTCAAGGAATGGTTTATTTACACTTGACATAATCTTGTCTCTGAGCAACAAGTCCATAAGAGCTTCATATGTCTTTTCTGTTTTGGACAATTCAATCCAACGATTAAATGTAAGGCGTGTCCTTGCAATGAATTCTGAGAATTCTACCCCTGATTCAGGTACCATTTTCTTAAACAAAAGACGGTAACCTTCCTCTGTTAATTGATATTTTTTTAACAAGGCTGCTCTGATAACATCATAATTATTCTGATCAGCCTCTTCTACCAAGCTTAAACTAGTCAGAGTGTCACCTTTCAGTATCTCAAATAACTGATTAGCATATTGTGATCTATCCACATTATGATTTCGACAAGAACGTTCAAATCTATCTAGCCAAACTGTTATATCGTCACTGGATGGATTAAATGCTGGTAGCTTGATCTTGTAAACAAAAGGTTTAGCATTACCACCAGATGACTGATTAACATCACTCATGTTTGTCAATTTCAACTTTTCTAACTCCAGTGCTAAAAGTTTTTCCTGATGTTCATGTTCCATCTTTGTTTTTCTCTCGTCAGCTTCTCTATCTAATCTCTTTTGTTCAGTTTCCCCGTCTAATCTCTTTGGCTCAGCTTCCCTGTCTAATCTCTTTTGCTCAGCTTCAGTTTCTCTTTCTAATGTTTTTTGTTCAGCTTCTCTATCTAATCTTTTTTGTTCAGCTTCTCTATTTTGTTTTTCCATTTCCATTTGGAATCTCTTTTCGTCCACTTGCATCTGCAATTTCTTTTGTTCAAATTCTAATTCCAATCTTCTATCATCAGCTTTTTGTTTTTTCTCTTCAGCCTTCAGTTTATCAATTTCCAACTTTTGTGCTTGTTGATATTGAGCAGTCGCATATTCCTCCAATTTATCACCTGTCTTTCCAAGGGATTTACCCAGCTCAATAAAATAATCAAGTGTAGACATATTGTCTAATATTATGAGTCACAAAACCTGAAATAATTAACTATCTTATTTCAATCTTAATAGTAACAAGTCTTAAATCAAGCACTTGAATAATCACACCCTATTATATTATCCCAATCTCTGTGGGAAACAAGTCTATGTCCAAGAACTTGTATATGAACCTTTATAGAAATATCATCAATCAATTCTTTATCATAAGTGCACTTCCCATTCAATAGTGCATGACACTATTCATCATTTATTTATCATCAGTGTATAAATAATAGTGCATCAGTATAATCCATTAATTAATTACCATAAGTGTAACTACTAACAAATGTAAACAAAATCACAGTGTAAACAAAATTACAATGTAAACAATAACAATGTCTACAATAACAATGTAAACAATAACAAAGATCAGAAACAATACGAAAACATTCGCAGGAATCAACTAAAGATACAGCGAAAAATAAAGAAAATATCACAAAAAATGTGATGATATCTGCGAGAAAAGGTAAACAAACAAATGACGTCACAGTGTATAAACAAAATGGTGTATAAAACTAAACAATAGAGAAGAGGAGACCTACAAATACAAACAAATCAAAACAAAACTAAAGAAAGCGAAAAATAACGAAAACAAAACTGCACATATCGTCACAACTAACAAAAATTTGCAACAGTTGTCGCTAGCAGATTTCCAATTAAGAAAACCGCACCTACAGAACACTCTCAGTAGAAAACCTCTGTCACGTGGTATTTTCTAAAGGAGTCACACGCCCAACCTCCCACTGACATGTAAACATATAAATAAATAAATAACATATAAACATATAACATATAATAATATGAGTAGAAACAGAAGGCTCAGCAGAAATATAAGGGCACAGTTCACAAACAAAACAGGCCACTTAACTTTAGCAGATCCAATCGTCAGTACAGCAAAAAACAAAAGGCAATCAGCATCCTAAGGATAGAAGATCCAACGTTGATCACACATCTGAACTTGCATCAAAACTGCCACGACGATGGTACTTGAGCTTCTGTACAATGTAACGGTAATGTAGATACGGTACTTGGCCTTCTCAATACCAGAACTCGTAACAATACGGAACTTGGCGTTCTAGATAGCAGCAAGTTGATTCAACTGGCAACGTATGTCGCAACGCCGGGTACTGTCATTTCACTGGCATAAATACTGCTACGCTGAAGTATCATTTCTTGCAGTTGAAGAATAAATGTTGAATGCAGTGGGAAAGGGACCCCGTATGTGCTGGCTACCAGACGAAAACCAGCTTATGGCCACCAAATGATAAGAGGTGTTTATTTACCACCAAATGATAATGGATGAGATGCCAAATGTTGAGGGTGGATGTATCACTGGTAGTATCACCACTAGACACCAGAGATGATGAAGGCGCAGAAGTATGGTGTCTTTGGTCTGGTTTGTGTATATGTGGAGTCAAACAGGTAGCAGTAAGTAGAGTCCACACAGGACGTCACATAAACTCACGACGTAGAAAGTCAATGAATGTTGTAACTGCTAGTGACGTTTCCATCATTTATTGGGACGCCACAATGACAAGATGTGTAGACATTAACATGTAGAACAGTCTTCATTATATCGACATAGTCAGCACAACATTCGACAGCAGACAGCATAATAATGGTGAATCAAATCATGGGCTTCAATGCATCATAATCGACTGTAAATGTATTCAGGTGTGGAAACCTTTTCTATAACAGTCGATATCTTTATAAATGTATAAATGCAGGAGATTAAATTCCTTCTCCTTCCCTGACCTCCAGCAAGACAGGCACGACTTCTGGAGTATCAAGTAATGTCCTCTGATTTCCTTAAATAGCAACGGTATCAAACCAAAACTGACGTGGAACCGCCAGAGCAATAAAGTCCAACAAGCAGATAGCCTTTAGGACATGCATCAACCCGATGCATAACAACATGGTGATTCGTGAGTTGAAAGCTTCTCATAACGTCGACTCTTCCCCGCCCAGGGAAAGTTGACAACTAGGCACAAAATGTCAATCATAAAAGTTAGCGACAATGATAATCAAATGTAGAGCAATTACCTCCTCTTCAAGAATCAATACACAACCCACTCGCCTCCAGACGCTTTGAATCACGAACAGGAAATATCATCTGAGATGAACACTATAGAGGACTTCCATTTCCCGAACAATATAATCATGACAGACGCTGAAAAACGCGTCTGTCTCACTCGACAAAATCTGTGACACTCCCGGGCGGAAGCTGGTACAAAACCACAACCAAACAACAGACATGCGCAGAACCGTTCGACTTGAATACAATTCACACAACCGTCGAAGCTATGGGCACATTCTAAGAACTACACTTAAAATCGAGCCTTATAAGGATAGGAAATAACTATCGACGCAGTTTGACAAACGTTTACAAGAAAAATGGGCCTTAGCCCTCCATAAATGGACATGGCCCAACATCGGTCAACCAACAATCATACCGGCAACCGAAGGGCATAAGAACAGGTGACCACCTAAAGTAAAACGTAGCTCCAATTCCAAGAGTTATATACCTTGCATTAGAAAAAAATTGCGTACATAGATAACATGGTAAAATTTTTATGTGTAACAAGTGTAAAACGATTTGAATGTATTCACATAAAACGTCTGTTATGATGACTTCAAATGACTTGAGTTGTTTCTCTTGATAACAATGGTAATCTGTATCTGGTTATGGATATTGTCAGGATAGCTCTTTTAAGTTAGCGAGGTATCTGTAGACAATCAGCACTGTACCTTGGTCAATGGGTAGCAGCAATGTCAGATCCTTGAGAATCGGGCATTTCTGTCTGTGTACATCTAGACAGAACATCTGCAAGCACATTGGACTTGCCCTCAATAGGTCGAATGATATAGTCATATATTTGCAAATTAATTTCATAACGTGCGACTCGTGCGTTTTTCATGTTGGACTTTTGAAGGAACGACAGGGCCTTCTGGTCTGTCTCAATGATGAAACGAGAACCAAGAAGGTAACGCTGAAGCTTTGTGACAGCCCATATGATCGCGAGAAGCTCGCTCTCAATAATTGGATATCTGGTTTCTGTCTTTGTGAGCTTCCACGACACATACATCACCGGATGAAGCATTCCATCTACTTCTTGCATCACGGAGCCACCAATACCGTACATCGAAGCGTCTGTCCTGAGAATAAATGGGAGATGAGGATCAGGGAGTTTTAAAATTGGTGCACATGAAAAGTAATGCTTTAAATGGACTAGAGCTATGTTGCAGGCCTCCGTCCAGACAATTCTATTAGGGGAGCCTTTTGTAGTTAACTCAGATAGAACTGACGTAACTGAAGATAAATGAGGCATAAATTTATTATAGAACTGTACAAGGCCGAGAAGACTCCGCACCTGCTTCTTAGTCTTAGGAATTGATAGGTTAAGAATCTTCGAGATAGTTTTATCCTCAGTTTTCAGAAATCCATGGCCCACTCTGTGACCTAGGAAAGAAATTTCTTTGAAACCTATGTGAACTTTCGAAGGATTCGCTGTCAGATTATTAGAGCGAAGAATTTCGAGAAGAGATTTCAATCCAGAAACATGTTCGTCCCAAGAGTTGTGGAACAAACAAATGTCATCTATATAGGAGATGATATCAGACCTATGAGAAAATAGTTTCCTCATCATCCGAACGAAAGTCGCTGGTGCGTTTACCAAGCCAAAGCACATGAAATTCCACTAAAAGAGGCCCTTAGGGGTAGCGAAAGCAGTGAAAGGTTTTGCTTTTTCCGTGAGAGGTATTTGCCAATATCCCTTGGCTAAGTCAAATTTGCTAAAGTAGGTTGATTTAGAAAGTTTTGACAGTAATTCATCAAGAATTGGCATTGGCTCTGCGTCAGACTCCGTTATTGAATTGAGTTTACGAAAATCCATGCATAATCTGATATTATTATCCTTCTTCTTGATTATAACCATTGGGAAAGAATAAGCAGACTCTGATGGTGCAATAATGTTAAGCTGTAACATTTGACCTAATTCTTTTTCAACCTGATCCTGAAAGTGGATAGGGATAGGGTAAGGCTTTAATTTAATAGGTTTGTGATCTGTGAGTCTAATATCGTGAGTGGTTATAGACGTTCGGCCTGGAATATTAGACAGAACTTGCTGATATGACTCTAGAATAGAAAGAATTTGAGATTGTTGTTCGCTGGATAGATCCAGACAAATAGATACATTTACCCATGATTCTGTCGGGTAAAGAGACATGACAGGAGGTTGCAAAGGTACATCATGAAAAGAAGTGGGTTCTTCTTGAATCGCTGACAATGAAGAGTAAGATGTAGGATGATCAGTGATTACTTCATTAACAGCATCTAAGATAGGTTTGAGATATTCAGGTCTATCATGGAATTGTTTGAGCATGTTGATGTGAAAGGTTTTATTCTTGCCTTTCACGTCAAGAATGTAATCAACATCTGTCAATTTTGAAATAATTTCATATGGACCACTCCACGAAATGAGAAGGCTATTCTCTCTCTTTGGTAGCAGGACGTAAGATTTGTCTCCCGGAAGTAATTTCCTTAACTTTTTCCAACGGTTTTGAAGAGATCTAGCTTTTTCTTTTGCCTTTTCAGATGAATCAGTCGCTATTTGGCAAGCGTCTATAAGTGTCTTTCGTAGATTCACCACATACTCATAGGATGACTGGCATTCCTGAGTCATCTCCGAACCTGTAAGTAATTGTTTTATTATCGACATGGGTCCTCGTGGTGGAGCACCATACATGAGCTCAAAAGGCGAGAACCCAGTGTTTTCGTTTGGGACTTCCCGATAAGCGAACAGCACTGCTGGGAACACTCTATCCCAGTCTTGTGGATACGTCGTGGTCACCTTCCCCAGTAGTTGTTTTAGTATTTTATTTAGGCTTTCTACCATTTCATTGGACATTGGATGATAAACAGAGCTAAGAGATCTATCAATATTACATAGTTTCATGACATGCGACATGACATCTGACATAAACTGTGTTCCTCTATCTGATAAAATATTGTCAGGGTACCCCACTCTCGTAAAAATGAGGAATAGTGCATCAGCCACATCGGTTGCAGCAATATGTTTAAGAGGTATTGCCTCCGGCCACATGGTGCACATATCAATACAGGTGAGGACATATCTATGACCTCTGGCTGACGGAATTGACAGTGGACCTATTAAGTCTATGGCCATTTTTTCTAATGGTCGCACCGAAATATCCGCAGCCTGTATAGGTGCATTATGGTAAGCAGCCTTTGTAGCCACTTGTTGGCAAGTCTTGCACGAACGACAAAATAATTTGACATCCCTGACTACTCCAGGCCAATAAAAATGCCGTAAGACTATATTTAGTCCTAGAAAAGCCCATGTGGCCTGCACAGTTTGTATCATCCGCATGTCTGAGAATGTAAGGTCGAACATTAGTTGGTACCATAATTTGTTGCTGTACCGATGTAGCATCTCTAGCATTACGAATTAATATGTCATTTTTAATTGTATACCAAGGTTGTGACCTTTCCAAGCAACCGACATCATCTGATTTTACCAATTTGAAAAATCTTTTCAAAGAATTGTCATTCTTTTGCATATCAATAAATGATGTCTTCGTTAACATCGGCATAAGATGTTGATCTTCCTCCTTGTCATGATTGTTAGTCATTTCTTCTTCCTCTTGAGTGCCTGTGTTCTAGTAATGACCATATTAGCGTTTAGTATATGCTGACGTTCCCAGATTTCTATATCTTGGAGTGAACACGCTTTTATACCCACAATATTGCCCATGATTATGTCAGCAATTGGTTCCTGTAATAAACATGCTTTCACTTGACCTGAGAAAAATGGAGTATCAATGTGCACAATGGCCACAGGATAGAATTCCACCGTGCCCCCAAATAGGACACATTTTACATTCTCCCCAGTGCAGCAAGATGGGTCTACCAAAGATTTGCGTACCCCAACAGTTCTACAACCTGTATCACGCAAGACTGAGACTAGTTGATTATTTAAAGAACCCCTGTGAAACATTAGCGAGCCTTTCCCATCATGCAAGGCTAATGCAGGTAACAACGCGGGCACAGGATGACCGCAGGAAAGTCTGGAGACCACATCTGGCTGAAACAGAGTGCTGCATTCTGAACAATTTGATGGATTAAATAAATCAGCTGCACACGCATTTGCAATATTTGTGTTTTTCCCATTAGGATTAACTGCTCCTGTGTTACTATTATGACTCCAGTTCGAGTTTTTTTCGATCCACGCTCCGAGAGCGATTAAAGTTGTTATTACCCCGGTAATAATTCCGACTCTCTCTACCATTCTGAGGATTATTAGAATGCTGAGGACACGTACAACCTGGACAGTGTTGAGATGGAGAAGAGTTTTGGTTTTTCTTTATATAATAGGATCTGTCTCCTCTGTTCATGTAGGTATTATCAGATCTACGCCATCCTCTGTTAGATTGAAAGTAACCCTGTGATGGTCTATTTCCATCAAAATATCGTTGGGAGTTTCTCTGATATTGATAAGGTTGATTGCCAAAATTGTACCGTCCTCGGAAAGATCCACTATTTCGGTCATTATTCCTGCCAAAATTTCTATCCATACTTTGTGATCGAGCTCTAGGGTTGTTTATCTGCACCGAATGAGCTGATGCAACAGGTAATGCCTCTTTAATAGTAGAGTTGTTCACACTCCTCCCTGGGTGTGCCGTCATAAACTGGCGCCCTAACAACTCAAGTGACTGTAACGATTCTGGCTTCCGTTCATGTAAAAGGCCAAAAAATCAGGGCTAATGGAAGAAAGTACTTTGTCTCTCAAAATAAGGTCCATCAAGTCCTCATATGTATGTTTGATTTTAGCCAACTCAATCCAACGATTGAAGCATAACTTTATAGTTGAAATGAACTCACTAAAGTCCTTGTTGCTTTCGGGTGTTAGTTTTTTAAATCTTAGCCTGCACCCATTCTCGTCTAATTGATACTTTCTTAAAAGTAATGTTTTAACTGCCTCATAAGATTTTATGTTTTCCTCATCCATTGTTGGCACAGCTGTCAACGCTTCACCTGTCAGTAATGACATTAAATGTATCGCCCATGATGATTTTTCCAGTTTGTATTCCTCACACACTGTCTGGAATCGGTTTAGGAAGCACGAGATATCGTCTATATTTTGATTAAATTTAGGTAAGTGAAGTTTAAATGATGAAGCATGTTCTCTCTTGACCGAACCTGCACCTTCTTGACTACTCTGTTTATTACTAGCTTCCAATTTGAGTCTATCCAACTCTAGAGACGCCATTTTTTCTTCATGCAGAAATTGGGCTTTCTTAGCCTCTAAATCTATCTCATCTTGTCTTTTCTTTTCTGCCATTTCATCTTGTCTTTTCTTTTCTTCAAATTCTTCTTGTCTTTTCTTTTCTGCTATTTTTTCTAACTGAATTCGTTCATCTTTTTCGATCTCTCTCATTCTTGCTCTCTCATCCCTTTCCAGTTTCTTTTCTTCTCTTTCCAGTTGCTCCATGGCAAACTCTTTAAGCTCCTGGCCTTTCATTCCCACATCTTTACCTAGCTGGCTAAAATGCTCCAGACTAGACATTATGTAAGTTTAAGTATATATATATATATATATATTTATAAGTTACTTAGTCTGAATATGAATATGGGTACTGATGAGCGATAAACAGCCCCAATGCCAATTCGTTAAAACTGAGTACTCTGCAAATGTGACCTAGCAAGTAATCAATGCAAACACAAAAAAATAGTGTCGTACACTATAAGACAGAACACGTAGTACAATAGTGTAGCAACAGAAGAAAATACTAAGGTGTAGAAAAAAGATAATGTTTGAAATGAATGCTTACACTATAAGGTTAGACTAAACAAGACGAATTTACAACGTAAAATCCATATATCAACATAATGATAGCTAGAGAAGACCGACAGTAGACGTACAAAAATGCAGGAAAAAACTATAAAAAAACAAAACAAACAACCGAAAAATACAAACAACAGTGAAAATACAGGACAACACGTCTATAACATAAAATAAATATAGTATATTCACAAAGAGCGCTTTCCACATAGCATTTTGAGCCGGGCCTCTTTGAGAAAATATTACATACATTTTCCTACTGACACCCTTGATTGCAGACCCGTCCGAAGATGAGATGTAATTCTGCTTATCAAGGTCCCACACCGTCCTCCCTTCTAACCACAGCAAACATAAAACAGATAAACAAAAAGGCTCTACTATAGAATTGTGTAAGACTAAGGCTACAACAAACTAGTCCACTTATCTTTTTGTGATCCTTCCTCCGAAGTATAAATGCACGTGACAGTATTGTTGCCTCCAACATATGTAACAGGTAGAGCGAAATCTCATCGATGCAGATTGCTCCCACATGTAGAACTAGCCATCTTGTTTTGCTGATTGAATGAATGTGTTTCGTTTTGACTGCACAAATGTTGTTTGATTACTTTAATTTTTCCTGACGAATCCAACCTGGAACTGCGTAGAGTGATGATAACTTCCTGCTCAAAGACGTTGATGAAGAAAATACTAACTTCTATTGGTAAAGTACAGCCAAATATTATGATTGAAGTGTGCTGTTTACTCTTTAAGTTTCTTCTTGCCGGCCCTAGTTTGAAGAAAACCGGTTGGCATAGGTTGCGCCGAAATTTCTATTGCTTTTCGATACTGTAAAATTCGTCGATGTGGCTAGGGACAGTAGTATCGTTTTGATAAAATCTTGTGGGTAGAACGAAATCCCGTGTATACTGGCAACCACTTTACACTGTTACGTTATACTTATTGAAGGCTGTTGGGTAACGAGTATATTAATGTGCTGCACTGGTCTTGTAAGGTATTTTGATATAATAGACAACAGTCTAAACAGTAACGTAAGGAATGGCCAACTTGAATAATCTTGATCAACAGCTTGTTGTACGTTTTATCACATTTAATATGTCACACTACAACATAAGTGTACTTCACTTCTTTTGAGAGCATATGATGATAGGACCGTACATCAGTAATACAAATGTGTTCATTAGCAGACATAAGCAATAATGTCGTTGTGCCGGTTTAAAGTCAGAATGTCTATGTATCGTCTACGATTCATACTTTACAAATCCGTATTTTATTCAAATCACTTACTGTCCTTCTCCTTAAGCCACATACAATCAGGCACACATCATAATGAATTGAGTCAATTATCCTGACTCTGAAATATTTTATAACAATAAACACTGGTCTGTCGCTCTAACATAAATATCCGTACACTTTGAAAACACAAGCCAAACTCCACTGTGCTAACGATAACCTTCGTTCCCCCCGCAGCAGACCATGTCCACGTCATACACTAAATACCTGTGTCACACACATTCCAGAACTCGCACGCTTTTACAATCGAAGCGTTTTCGCGTTCTGCTCCATTGCGCACAGCCATGAATTAAAAGCCTGTGAGCAAAGTGATAGGTAACAATTACTTACATCGGCCAAATGGGCACACGACTGGGGGACCGATTCTGCAGACACCTCTACGACATCTACCAGTTGAAATCCACACATGTGGCCATCCACTTCAATGGCCCTGGCCACCACGGTGCCACTGGCATCCGGGTGACAGCCATCAGATCCTTCCCTCTCGGATGCCAACAGTCGATTCCGCCTGGAACAACACCTCATTCATCTTATGGGTTGCCTTAAACCCATCGGTTTGAATACCCAACATTCTTTTGCCTGAGGCGTCCTTTTCTATCTAGTCCGAGTTTTATTATGACTTTCTACTATGGCTGCGATCACCCTTTGACTTCCCTCCTATTATATATATATATATATATATATATATATATATATATATATATATATATAGTATATATATATATATATATATATATTTATTATATATATATTATATATATATACTATTAATATATATATATATATATATATACTATAAATATATAATTATATATATATATATATACTGTACATAATTAACTTTTTTAATTAATTAATTTTTTAATTTAATTTAATTATTTATCTATTTATTATTTTTTATTTTATTTTATTATTATTATTTTTTTTTCACTGTGCTTACCAGTCCCTGTTTTCATTATTTTTTTATTTTTTGCCTTTAATGTACTAACCACTTCCGCTTTCCGGTTTTGTGGCAGCCATCTTTGCTCCAACATGTGCTAACACTTAAGGAGTATTTTTCTCTTATTTCTATAGTTTCATGTTCTCCACTTAATTCTCACTTTCTTTCCCTCCTGTCTCTTGTTTGTCTGTCCCTGACGAAGTCCTTGTGGCCGCAACGTATGTTTTTCTTGTCCTTTCTCTTTGTAAGACGTATTACTATTTGTGTGTTTTTGTAATACTTTTTTTTCATTCTACCGTCTAAACAGGTTACACCATTCTTCACCCACACACATGTGCACACGTCATGTATAACCGATGTGATTAGTCTGGGAAGAAGAAGATGCAAGCAAAGCATTTTTATAGAATGAACCAATCCAACAACGATATCAGAAATCTTAAATGCTAGAACAAATACCAAACCCGTCCCTCAACTCATTAAAGCTTCTCCAAGATGAAAGAGAACATTCTGAGACTCCATAACACAATAATTAAACCTAGCAGGTGACGATAAACACAACGAACAAACAGAAGAGCGACTTGACGATCATAACAATATAGGGATGAAGGAAACTAATGAATAATAGAAGACATCAGAAAGAAGAAAACGAAAGCGGAAATGAGGAAGTGTCATGGAATATTCTAATCCACATATATAAATTATCAAGTAAATATGAAGCCTAACAAATAAAATTAATAAAGAGAGGAGCAATGGAAAAATAACAGTGCTGTCACAAGGAATGTACTCGAAATCCCCCTTGTTTTCTGCTTCGTCTGCAAATTGTAACGCTTTCACGTTGATAGTAAAGCTTACTGTATTATTACCCGCCTTCTTCAATGAAACGTGTGCTGTATTTCTTGGAAAAAACATTGAGACGTACTGCGTAATGACCTAAATTAATCCTAAAATTAATTATACTGCGTTACCAAAACGAACGAACAGATGGACAAAAGGATGCGGGTAAGGGAGAGGCACTCGAAAGGCCGAACACTAAAACACGCTTCGCGCGATACACAAATGCTGCCATCACGCGTGTACAGGACTTACATGCACTAACTTTTTTTTTCAGAAGGACAAGTGATAAAAAATACATTACCCATTGTTTTCCCAGAGTTAGGTTAAAATAAATCATAAAAAACGCTTATTAGGAAAGATAATAGATGGGTTTACGGTTGAAAACATAACAGTACCCAGACAGCACATCTTCGAAACAGGAGGTAGAAAATACATATTTTGAACGCAGCCACGTAGCTCTTTTAAATTTGGATAATTGGGTTCCTTAGGGCGTGCTGACAAATAATATGTAAAACGTTACGCAAATAGTCCAGGAATTAATAAATTATACCCAAAATAAAATAGTGAGGATGCCTGACAGCATGGAATCATTTCTGCTCATAAAATTTTTTTTATAACGTGTTTGAAAAAACCTTACGTTACATAAATAGCCTACCATGTAAACTCCAAATTGATTGGAGCGCAACAAATGAAAGCCTAACCACGATTGGTCGGGTTATAACTACTATCTTGGTTGTTAGGGGAGACGGGAAAAGATAACATTTTTTCAAACACTTGTCGAAACGTGGCCTCATTGGCTAGACTCGCTGATATACTCACTTAGGAGCGTTAGTTCGAGACCACTTGTTTAAATAAGCTTGATAAAGCATCAGTGCGTTGAAGCCAGCTCACATTTTTGCTAAAATAAAAGCCTGGAACATAAGCAGATGGGAATTTGTGCCAGTAATTGTGCCAGAATCCATTGCTAATCAACGTATCTGTGTTTATTTCCATGAAATTGTGGTAAGCTTGAACCATTCAGTATCTTTTAATGAAAATTGAATGTAAATTGTTAATTTATGCCTGTATATATATGTGTAGATCAGTGGCAAACAGGAGATAAAGCCTATAATGCTCCAGCCTGAACAGAGGGTGTCGGAGAGAAGTAAAACGGCATGGAATGGCCAAATAGTACACTGACACATGGATGATTGACTAGAAAGAAATAATGCTGGAAGTGCAGAGGCGTAGTAACCATTAAGAAGGGTAATACTGGAATAAAGTATTTCAAATGAAGCTGACTGTTGGCCTAACGCTCTGAAATCAATGTTTGCCCTGTGTGTTGTGATCAGTGTTAAAAGAGAAGTCGTATAAGTTAGTTATGAAGTAGAAGGTACAAATACCTTCTTGATTTCAGGGACCGTGGTCTTGATGGTACTGAGCTGCACCTGGTCAGAGCTTTGCTGAATCCAGAGTCGGACAGCATACTCCTTGGTCTTTTTAGCTATCAGTGAGGTGTCTCCAGAGCCCAGAGGAGAATTCGAGCAGAGGAGTCCTTTCCTGCCGCCATCACGCCAGATAAGCTAACTTGGCCAGCTGAGCTCAACATTATGTCCCTAAGGCATCACCTACATCTTGAAAATAACTTTTGTAAATCAAAATACAACATTCATGAGGGGAATTGTATTGTCTTAATATCAGGAACTGAGGACATCTCCAATACTAGTCCCAAAAGACAAACTATTGAAGTCATGATGACCAATACCAACAGAGCTTGAACAAAACAAAACCAGTATTACCTCATTTTACTACTACACAACTGACACACATAGGATATTTTTAATAATATATGTCACTACAATATTCATATTGATAAAGTCTGTACATATACTTGTAATTAAAATTGATTGTGATTCCTGGTTCCTTTGTATTTGAATCAGGACACATATACCTTTATGTATGAGCAAAAATGAAATACATATTGTTTATTTGAAACAGTTATCAGTGACTCTTTAAGATATTCTCATAGAGTGTTATATGTATGTGAGTGTCACAGTGTTGTCAAGAGTAGTGGATTAAATTAAATTGTTTATCTGTCTGTTGTTGTGACTTACACTTCATCATACACATACCCTAGACACATAACGTATTCATCACACTATTCCAGAATAATTCTGACTGAGATATATAGATATGTGGTAGCAAGTAAGGTTATCTATAATACACTACTCTTAATAGATATAGATACCTTCACAGCTGATCTCAGTCAGTACACTAAGTTCCCTATAAATATTTATAACATCCCACTTCACCACATATATTGGGGTCTCGCTCTTGGGATTTTGAATCTTTCCCTATTAAAAATATTGGGGGTAATTCACTTCAGGGAATATAAGAATTAAAAGGTATCCTTGGGTGGAATTAAATAAGGTTGAGCTCACGGTGCCTGTGTTGTCCATTAGAGATTGAATTGTTGGTTAGACATTGTATAAATTTACCTGATAGACAATGGCGGACCTGGCCAAATTTCGATCTGCTGGGGTTCAGACTGCAAAAGAGTTAGGATTAGATGGGCAAGTTATGGTTGCCTATGTTACTACGGAATGTGACAAATTTATTGAACGCGAAGAAAGAAGATTAGAAAAAGAGGCCGAAAAGAGTTGCAGTTAGAGGGCTGAGACTAAGAGGTTACAGGTTTGAGGCTGAGGCTGAGACCTAAAGAGGTTGCAGATTGGAGGCTGACAAAGAGTGCTAAGAAATTGGAATGCAGAAAGAGGAGATAAGACAAGAAATTGGCTGAAGAAAGGGAAGAGAGGAAATTAGCTGCAGAAAGGGAAGCAGAAGATAAAAGATTACAAAGGGAACATGAGTTACGACTAAGGGCGTTTGAGTTTCAAGGCCATGCTCCTGAAAATGGTGCCAGTCCCTTTGCCTCTGATGCTACGGTTACTCAAGGAGCCTCAACCTCAGCTATGAATTTTCATTTAGATCATTTTGTTGAGAAAGACGATGATATTGTGATAGCTTTATATAAATAGGTATGAACTATTAAGCTAGCTCACGTATGGGTTAGAGAGAGAAAGATGGAGCTTAAAGTTATCTCAGGGAATTAGTGGGGCAGCTTATGAAGTTTTTGCAAAAATGAGCAGAGGTGATCAGGAAAATTATGACATGCTAAAGCAGGCTCTTTTGTTAAGATATGAAAAGAATGCAGAATTTTATAGGAAAAAATTTAGGAATGCTAAACTACTGTCAGGTGAAACCTATCAACAGTTCTCTGCACGAATAGAGACATACTTGGAGAAATGGACTTCTCTGGGGAAAACCCAAGATCTTAAGGAAATGGTCCTTATAGAGCAATTAAGAGAGTCCATGGCTCCAGACCTGAGAAAGTTTCTCATGGAACAAGGTGCAGAGAGGCTGGGTGAGTTGATAAATGTTGCTGAAAGGTATCAAGCAGCTCAAGCAGAGGTAACAGGTAATAAAAAGAAACAAGTGGATAACTTTAGGGCACCACAGAACTTTAATAAATTTGATCCTAAGGATCAAAACAAAGGTAAGCACCAATTTGATAGGCCACGGTATGAAAATAAAAATAAATTCCCACAATTCGATGAAAGGAAATATGATGAAAGAAAATCTTTCAACCAAGGAAAAAGGTGGTGTAAGAATTGTCAGATGGACAATCATGACACTGACCGTTGCAGAAGGAAACCTGTGTATATGGCAACCCTTCAGGTCAGGTCGACCTCAAGACAGGAGGAGGATATTATGTTGGATACCACTCCAGAAGAGATGAGGAAGGCACAGGCTGGGGATAAAACACTCAAGCCTTGTTTCAAAAAATTGTCAACTTGTCATACAACTCCAGGCAAGGGAGATTTTTACATGAAAAACAAGTTGATGTATAGGAAGACTGGAGCTAGATCCAAAGGTCAGGGACAGCTGGTACTTCCTAAAAGATATAGGGCAGACTTAATAAGGAGCCTACATGTGAACCCAGATGGGGACCATGAGAAGATAGGTACCATCATTCAAAAGGTGGCTCACAATTATTATTGGCCCAAAGCAAGATGGGACATTGAGAATTTTGTAGAAAGGTGTAGCATAGCACATGAGGGAACACCCACAAGTGGGAACATGGATCAGGACCTGGACACGCCCCGGGGCACAATTAGGCCTGATAATAAAAAGAAATATAGATTTGATAAAGTGGACCAAATGGAATGGGAAGCCCCTTTTCACGGACAAGCTTCACTTAACTGTTTTACAATGGCCACTATGCGGAGAGTGCAAAAAGATGTCTTACCCCAGGATAAGCCGAAAATCCCTCAATCGGACTTAAACAAACTGGAGGAAGAGGATGTAGAGAGGAAATATCTCATCAAGAATTTTAAGAGGGGAGAAAGCCCCAAAAGAAAAATTGGTAGCGGTCGTTTTGTGAATGATAATTCTGGGAGGAAAAATCATCACTATAAAGCTTCAAGGGGAAGAGACCATACCGGTGCATGGACAAATAGGTCCACACAATTAAAGGTCCATATGTAGCTTTGTTAAGAACGTGGACTGATGAAAAGGCAGAGGAAAACATTACATCTTCATACCAATATGTGAATGAGCTGACCACTCGGTTAAAAACTGGCTGGAAACTTGCCAATGAAAATTTGAAACAAGCCAGGAAGAAACATGCTGCCTATTATAACAGGAAGGCGAAAGACAGAAAATTGGCTGTGGGAGAGAAGGTACTGCTTCTTTTGCCTGGGAGTCAGAATAAGTTACAAATTGGATGGCAGGGTCCATATACAGTTCTAGAGAAGGTGTCTAGAACAAATTATAAGATAGATAAGAAGGGGAAAGAAAAAATCTATCATGTGAATCTCCTGAAGAAATATTTGGAAAGAGAACATCAGGAAGAGACACACTTGTTGACCTTGTCCATCGCCATGGTGATGAAAAAGGAACCACTTTCATCATTTGAATATCCATTACACCCCTGTGAGACAGCAGCACAGGTGAAAATCAGTACACATTTAACGAAAACTCAGAAAGAGAGAGTGCAACAGGTTCTAAATAATCTTGCAGAGGTGTTAACAGACCGACCAGGGCATACAAACCTATTGGAATATGATATGAAACTGATAGACCCCACACCTGTCTGTATGAAACCATATTCGATTCCGTTTGCTAAGGAGAAAGCTTTGAAGGAAGAGATAGACTATCTGTTAAAGGAAGGAATTATTTCGCACAGTGAGTCTTCGTATAGTTCCGGTGTTGTACTCTTAAGGAAGCCCTCTGGAGAACATAGACTCTGTATAGATTACAGGAGACTGAATGCTATTACAGAAGGACAGGTGGATCCATTGCCGGATACAAATCAGCTGTTTGCCAGACTAAATAAAGCTAAATATTTCTCAAAAGTGGATCTGAGTAAAGGATACTATCAGATTCCAGTAAAGCCTGAGGTTAGACCATACCTAGCTTTTAGTACCTCAGAAGGACACTATGAGTTTAATAGATTGCCATTTGGATTGAAGAATGCGCATAGTGTCTTCTCTAGAATGATGAGAAAATTATTGGATCCTCTGAATAATCCCTGTATAACAAATTTTATGGATGATATCCTTATAGCAACAGAAACATTTGAGGAACACATTGACTCTCTGAACATGCTGTTTGATCGACTTAGGGAGGCAAATTTAACAGCCCGACCAACCCAATGTTGCGTTGGATGTAAAGAATTGGAATTTTTGGGACACACAGTTTATCAGGGAAACATGACCCCTGACCCAAAGAATTTAGAGAAACTACAGAAAGCCCCGAGACCACAAACCAAGAAGGACGTGAGAGCCTTTGTCTCATTATGTGGTTTCTACCAGAAGTATATAAAAAACTTTAATTCCATATGTGCACCTTTAACGGAATTGACACGTAAAGGACATCCAGATCGCATTACATGGACACCACAATGTGAAATGACTTACCAAGAATTGAAGGAAAAGCTCACAAGTAAACCCATTTTGAAATTACCTGACTTAAGTCAAGAATTCATAGTAAGGACGGATGCAAGTAATATTGGGTTAGGTGCAACTTTACTACAGAAATCAGATGCATTGGATGGGGAATTAAGCCCAGTGGCATATGCTAGCAGAAAGTTGAATAAAGCTGAAATCAACTGCTCAACTAGCGAAAAAGAATGTCTTGCAGTAATATGGGCAATAAAGAAATTCAATATTTATCTATATGGGAAGGCATTTAAGTTGCAAACAGATCACAAACCTTTATCGTTTCTAGCACAGGCTAAGCATGAGAACTCTAGGTTACTCCGATGGTCTTTGCTTCTGGCTCCATATAATTTTAGCATTGAGTATATATCTGGAAAAACCAATTGGGAGCGGATTTTTTAAGCCGCCATCCGTGTGATGAGAATCACCGTAAACCCCAGAAATAATAATAAATTTCTCTATGTGTATATAGAATAAAGGACTGACATATAATGTCTGTTTTAAGAGGGGAGGTGTCATGGAATATTCTAATCCACATATATAAATTATCAAGTAAATATAAAGCCTAACAAATAAATTAATAAAGAAAAGAGCAATGGTAAAATAACAGTGCTGTCACAAGGAATGTACTCTCGAAATCCCCCCTTGTTTTCTGCTTCGTCTGCAAATTGTAACGCTTTCACGTTGATATAAAAGCTTACTGTATTATTACCCGCTTTCTTCAATGAAACGTGTGCTGTATTTCTTGGAAAAGCATTGAGAGGCACTGCGTAATGACCTAAATTAATCCTAACATTAATTATATTACGTTACCAAAACGAACGTGAAGACAGATGGACAAAAGGATAGCGAGATGGGGGAGAGGGCAGAAATGCCGAACACTAACTACACGCGTCGCGCGATACACAAATGCTGCCATCACGCGTGTAAGTCTACATGCACTAATTTTTTTTCAGACGGACAGTGATAAAATACACTACCCTTTCCCAGAGTTAGGTTTTTAAATCATAAATAAAAAAACGCTTATTAGGAAAGATAACAATAGATGGGTTTACGTTTGAAAACATTACAGTACCCAGACAGCACATCTTCGAAACAGGAGGTAGAAGAAATTGCATATTTTGAACGCAGCCACGTAGCTCTTTTAAATTTGGATATTTGGGTTCCTTTGGGCTTGCTGACAAAGAATATGTAAAACGTTACGCAAATAGTCCAGGAATTAATAAATTATAACCAAAATAAAATAGTGGGGATGCCTGACAAACAGCCAAAATCATTTCTGCTCATAAAATTTTTTTATAACGTGTTTGAAAAAAATTTACGTTACAGAAATAGCCTACCATGTAAACTCCAAATTGATTGGAGCGCAACAAATGAAAGCCTAACCACGATTGGTCGGGCTATAAATACTATCTTGGTTGTTAGGGGAGGCGGGAAAAGATAACATTTTTTCAAACACTTGTCGAAACGTGGCTCATTGGCCAGTCTCGCTGATATACACACTTGGGAGCGTTAGTTCGAGACCACTTGTTTAAATGATCCTGATGAAGCATCAGTGCGTTGAAGCCAGCTCATATTTTTGCTAAATAAAAGCCTGGAACATAAGCAGATGGGAAATTTGTGCCAGTTTGTGCCAGAATTCATTGCTAATCAACGTATCTGTGTTTATTTCCATGAAATTGTGGTAAGCTTGAACCATTCAGTATCTTTTAATGAAAATTGAATGTAAATTGTTAATTTATGCCTGTATATATATGTGTAGTTCAGTGGCAAACAGGAGATAAAGCCTATAATGCTCCAGCCTGAACAGAGGGTGTCGGAGGGAAGTAAAACGGCATGGAATGGCCAAATAGTACACTGACACCTGGATGATTGACTAGAAAGAAATAATGCTGGAAGTGCAGAGGCGTGGTAACCATTAAGGAGGTTAAATACTGGTATAAAAGTATTTCAGATGAAGCTGACAGTTGGCCTAACGCTCTGAACTCAATGTTTTGTTGTGCTATTGTTGTGATCTGATTTCAGGGACCGTGGTCTTGATGGTACTGAGCAGCACCTGGTCAGAGCTTTGCTGAATCCAGAGTCGGACAGCATACTCCTTGGTCTTTTTAGCTATCAGTGAGGTGTCTCCAGAGCCCAGGGGAGAATTCGAGCAGAGGAGTCCTTTCCTGCCGCCATCACGCAAGATAAGCGGATTTGGCCAGCTGAGCTCAACATTATGTCCCCTCATCTTGAAATAACTTTGTAAAAATAACATTCAGAGGGGAATTTAATTGTCTTAATATCTGGAACTGAGAACATCTCCAATACTAGTCCCAAAAGACAAACTATTGAAGTCATGATGACAACAGAGCTTGAACAAAACAAAACCAGTATTACCTCATATTACAACTACAAAACTGACACACATAGGATATTTTTAATAATATATGTCACTACAATATTCATATTGATAAAGTCTGTACATATACTTGTAATTAAAATTGAGTGTGATTCCTGGTTCCTTTGTATTTGAATCAGGACACATATACCTTTATGACAAAAATGAATACATATTGTTATTTGAACAGTTATCAGTGACTCCTTAAGATATTCTCATAGAGTGTTATATGTATGTGAGTGTCACAGTGTTGTCAAGAGTAGTGGATTAAATTAAATTGTTTATCTGTCTGTTGTTGTGACTTACACTTCATCATACACATACCCTAGACACATAACGTAGTCATCACACTATTCCAGAATAATTCTGACTGAGATATATAGATATGTGGTAGCAAGTAAGGTTATCTATAATACACTACTCTTAATAGATATAGATACCTTCACAGCTGATCTCAGTCAGTACCCTAAGTCCCCTATAAATATTTATAACATCCCACTTCACCACAGGAAGTTAAAAACAACTTTTTAAAAAATCAAATCAACAACCAAACCAATAGGAGATGAGTCAAAAGTTAAACCTGAACTTTTTAAAATACGAAATAAAAATGAAAAAAAAAAATACAGTAGACATATTGCTTTATATTTTTTTTTTAAACGCAGACAAGGAAAAACAAACTTATATGCGATATTAAGATCACAACAAATTACGACATATTGTTAAAGCAGCTACCTGACGTTATTATAATAACACAGCGTTAACCTGATATTCACAAGAACAGCAACAGAAAATCGATAACACAACTCCAAGTGATAAATCTACACGGTAAAACTTTAGATCATTTTTAATAGGCTGGCAATTAGGGTTAATTTCCGGTCTACCAGAAACGCCATATTAGTCTGCCAAATGAGGAGCTTTCATTACAATGGGAAGTACATGAAAATCAGAAGAAATGGAAATCCAGCTTAAAAATGAAAAGCTATAACTCAGATGTCAGATCGTATGACTCTGAAATTGGAGAACAACACAAACAACTAGGAAGTTACAGATTTTAATATACATACATAAAGGTCGTGTGCAGAACAGGAATAGTAAAATGGAATGACAAGCTCACTAGTAAGAGTCTGGCCATATTGAATCGCGCCTGTTAGAAAACTGAATGTTGTAAAGAAGGTGCACAATCCGACCAACAACAGTTCCCAAATAATTTTTGTAAACCCGTTGACCAGGGACACTCCCACATCGAGTGACCTTGAAGTCAAAGAATTGGCGATGGTGTTTCATTATTTATTTTTAGAAAATGTATTTGCTCACATGGAAGGGAAGGAAACAAAATAACTTTCAAATTTCAGTTGAGTGGGGATTTCCTCAGGGCATCACGATCATCATTTACCTGGTCGATCCTTACATATAAATATATACGTATATAATTTTTGTGCAGTGTTTCAGCAGAAATTTATTATTTTGTATTAAAATATCCCTGTAGTTAATTATAACAACAAAAACATTTTTCGTAAGCCCAGCTTACATGTACGGTACTGTATCAATATACCTACAAGGCTAAAACTCTATGCTAGTTTACTTTTTGAACCTTCTAATGCGCATTATGATTTAGTCGATATGTTCACTAAGTGCTGAAATGCTTGTGTATTTGTTCCTGTTTATTTTTTAGGTATTTCATTTATGAGTATATTTCCATATGCATTTACGAGTAACATTAGTACAAAAAAAAACATTACTAAGGATTCTGTATGGTCTGGTACGGGAGGAGGTCCATGGGGGTGACACCATGAGTTACAGCACCGTTTGACACCAACCCTAGTGACGCCTCTGATAGTGCTACATTTAGATTAGTTTTATCTTTCTGTTCTCAGCTGTTATTATTCAGTTGTCCCCGACGAAGAACTTGAGGTTATAACGTCTGCTATATCTTTGTCGTTTTTTTTTTCAACCCAAATGAAAGTGAAAGAGAGAACAGAAAGAAACGATGTAAATGTAGAAAAGTTTATAAGGTGATTCGTGAACTATCCCCATGTCTAATAATCGACTGAACCGTAAGACAGCTGGAGATAAGGAAGACGACACCAACAGAAAACAATAGAGGTACACACAGGCTGAGCAAACACGAATCTACGTCTCAGCTCATAGTACTTTTCAGGAATGCCAACAAACAAGCGAGAACATGTGGAATCCAGAAATAACACGTTTGCTAAAAAAGGACTACATGAATGCAGAAGTCGCAATATTGGGAAAAGAGAGCGAGACGATTCCAGACAGTAAGCTAAGGGTCCTCAGAACCAGACCTTTTCAAGGTTAACAACGGCCTAGCTTAAAAATGAAACAAAGCACTCAATATTCCCCAATTATAACCTAAAAGGCCCATTTTGGGTATGATTGAAAAGGGTAGAAAACAGCGCTATACGAAAGCGGAACATGACAAAAATCCCGCCTGTCCAGTTACGAACTCACTGCAGACAAGATTTCTGACCTAGTTTGTTCCGTCATCGGATTCGTCTTAGTACAAACCTTTGCCTGCCATCTTTTGTTTTATGTTAATATAAATCTGAGATTCTGATTGGTACAGTGGTTAGGGCTCTGGCCTCTCACGGCAAAGGTGCCGGCTTAGAAACACGGTGGAGTCACACTACTGTCTTCTCTTCTTCTTCCGTCCTTAGCCAAAGACCGACCAAGCAGTCAGAGGCCATCACGCCTTGTGGCGTCTTAAGGGCAACAGCAGATTGATTTTCTCTGTTGTAGTTTCCCATCACGCCTAGCGGCGTCTTTAGGGCAACAACAAATAGATCCATCTGCCGTTGTTTCCGTAATCGGTGTGACAAGCCAACGGGTGATCAGCCCATTGGGCACACTACTGTCTACCCAGCTGTAAATGGGCAACTGACTGCTGTTGAATTAGGGAAGGCAAAGGCAGCGAGAAGGGAACTTGTCACTCCACATCTCGAAGCTGCACCTAGTATAGTGAAGTCTCTAACACTTTATTCCCCTACGACAGTGCTATGGGACTACCTTTACCCTTTTAGCTATGGATCAGTTATTTTTAAAAACACACATACACACACACACACACATAAACAAACAAAATTTATAAAAATCAATGTTTTTGTTCAAAACAAAAAACACAACATTTCTAAAAATCAATGTTTTGTTAAAAACACACACACACACACACACACGCACACACACACACACACACACACACACACACACACTCACACACACGCACACAAACACAAGTTCAAAAAATCAATGTTTTGTTCAAAAACAAAAAAACCGCCAACTGTGAAGAGACAAAAGTTAAACGTTTGACGAAAATTGCTAGCACCAGTGCGCGGAAAATGTCGTGTCTTGAGTCTCGCCGGATTTGTAGCAAGCAAGCGAACTCACGCCACGCGGCGTCGTATCAAATGAGAGCGACCCCAGGCCAGGGCCTACGCCAGGCTGCTTCACCAGCACATAGTTCACAGAGATACTCTCGTGTAGGACATGTTCTCTGAAGTATATTAACTTGCTCGCACCGCTACAACAAGGTGATTACAGCTAGACACCTGTTGGTGTAAATCTACTTCAGTTATTTCTGTTATTTCACTGCTAGGATTCCCTAATACGACATCCGAATTACCAGAGCTGACAAATGTAAGTCGTTACTTGTTGATCTACCTGTGGTGTTTATAACAAAGCTTTTTTTTTTTTACATGTCAAGAATGAAGTCTACGTCTTGAGACGCCTACACTTTTTATTTTTTAAACAGCGATTCATATCAGTACGAAGTTTTTAAAAAAATATATTTTTTGCATTTTGACATTTTTTTTCAAGCCGTCTAATGAATTTCAATTATAAATATTAGGAGAGGCGTTTTAATAGAGATATAGAGGCGGGGGTGTTCCTACCCCCCCCCCCCTCATTTTTCTTACTATGTGCTAGATGGGACAGTAGTTTTATGTGTTGCACTAATAAACGTTAGATCAAACCCTTGTGTTTGAGAATACTTTGTCACATTTTAAACAATAGGCTCAGTATCATTCTGTAACAAGATGGCTTATGGGGAAGAGTGGGTGCGGAGGGAGGGGGGTTCTAAAATTGAGCCGCAAAGTATCGCTACCACCCGAATAACCCACCTAATTTTTAAAAAGCCCTATACGCCACTGGTATATTGGATGTGTTTTTGTGTGTGTGTGTGTTTACCCGATACATTCAGCTAGTCATGGTCTTATATGTGTTCAAATAATTTCTGCCTAGTTAATGTAACCGGCTTCTAAAAACGGTTTTATGTCAACCAGATAACGACGAAGACAGTCCAAGTGTTACATTAGATGTGCCAGAAAAGCTGCATTTGTCATCCTCAACAATAAATGTTTGTGTGTTCCTTATGGACAAATTTCTGCGACAAACATGAGAAACTACGACAGGGATCCAGACCTCCAGGATGACCCAGAGTCTGCTGGGAGGACAGCATTAGACAATCTCTGAAGGACTGGGCACTAGAATGGAACCAGGCCAGGAGGAAGACAGCCGATAGGTTAGTATGGCGCACTCTCAGACAAACCTCTACACCTCAGGAGAGAAGTGGAACGACTAAGTAAGTGCTTATTTAGCATGGATCCAGCACCGCAGACAACCCCCTTGAGAAATCCTGCGCCACAGCACGTGCCATTATCTGTAACAATTTGTTCTACATGATAAGAATACTAGTCCCAGGCACAACCTCGTGTCCTCGCCACGTACGACATGCTAGAGAGAGCACAAGTCCTTTCTTTCTTTGTTCAATTAGAGACCACCCCCCCATGAATTACGCGGGGCCAGCAAGTAATAGAACAATCCGTTAGTAATAAACAAGGTAAAAGGGTAAAGGATCCCGTTACACGCCCATTGAAGCATATTGGGAATATCGTGTTAGGCCCATATTTTCTTGACCATCAGCACACTAGGGGTGATGTGGTCAACATCACACCGGCCGCCTTAACCTTCCCAGAGTAGCTCTGGTACCCAATTCATAAGGCTGGGTCGACCCCGGAGCCATTTGCGGTCTTAAAAAATCTGACCTGAACTGGGGATTGAACCATGGACCACCGAGCGAGGAACATAATGTTAATTGTTAGCACTTAGTGAGGATGAAGCTAATCAACAAACAGTCCAGGCTTACAATGTTAGCACCTAGTGAGGATGAAGCTAATCAACAAACAGTCCAGGCTTACAATGTTAGCACCTAGTGAGGATGAAGCTAATCAACAAACAGTCCAGGCTTACAATGTTAGCACCTAGTGAGGATGAAGCTAATCAACAAACCGTCCAGGCTTACAATGTTAGCACCTAGTGAGGATGAAGCTAATCAACAAACAGTCCAGGCTTACAATGTTAGCACCTAGTGAGTATGAAGCTAATCAACAAACAGTCCAGGCTTACAATGTTAGCACCTAGTGAGTATGAAGCTAATCAACAAACAGTCCAGGCTTACAATGTTAGCACCTAGTGAGTATGAAGCTAATCAACAAACAGTCCAGGCTTACAATGTTAGCACCTAGTGAGGATGAAGCTAATCAACAAACAGTCCAGGCTTACAATGTTAGCACCTAGTGAGGATGAAGCTAATCAACAAACAGTCCAGGCATACAATGTTAGCACCTAGTGAGGATGAAGCTAATCAACAAACAGTCCAGGCATACAATGTTAGCACCTAGTGAGGATGAAGCTAATCAACAAACAGTCCAGGCATACAATGACAGTAGGTTATTAATACATATCCTAGTGTTCCATGGTGTCTCCTGTTGTAACAAAGGTAAAGATAGTCCCATAACAGATACTGCCTTAGGCGAGTGATGTGTTAGAGACTTCAGTATACTTGGTCCAACATCGAGATATGTGGTGACCAGTTCCCTTCCTTGCTGCCTTTCCTTTCGTAATTCAAGAGCAGAGACAGATACCCATTTACAGCTGGGCTACTGGAATGAAAAAGTCGATTCCCGTTTACCGTTCATGTCATTCGCTTTATGCATTTAGATTAGTATTTTTTCTCTCTTTCTTTTCTCTACTGTTGCTGTTCGTTTGTGGTCGCAAAGTATGTCTTTGCTTTTGTTATTAAGACAAGCAGACTTTCATAACTGGGTGCTTGCCTAGAATAAAAAGATGACTAATGTGGATCTAATAACAAGACTCAGATAAGTGACAATGGAACAAGAGATGTGAAGAAGACGATGGCGGTGGCTAGGACATACACTTAGGAAACCTGTGGATAGCATTGAAGAGCAATCCTCCTTCTGGAACCCCCAGAGTAAGAGAGGCAGAGAAACACCTGGAGAAGAGAACTGGAGACAGAAGTAACAAATCATGAGGATAACATGGAAAGAACTCGAGCTGATGGCACGTGACAGGAGGACTTGTTGAAGGCGTCTGCTTCTTAGGGAACTAAAGGGAGATGATTCATTGATTGAATATAAAAAATATAGTTTTGTTTCCCTTTAGCATACCGTAACCACTGAATAGAAATTACCAGAAGTAGAAGACTACTCGGGAGAATATGAATCTAGGTGCTGACATATCTTCGAGAAGTCACCTCAGGGGCGCATTTCACCTCAGGAGCGCATTCCCATAGTCAGTTCTGACTGAAGGGTCTATTATTATATTATAGTTGACGTTTGACCTTCCATCCTCCGGTGTCCAGATTCCAGTGTTTGAGAAACACTTATGCGGTTTGCACTCAGCACAAAGTGACCAGATTTGGTAGTTCTCTATCCTCGCTCTGTCTCTCACGATTTGGTCTCACTTTTGGATCAGCTGATAAATCAGGCCATTCGATGGCGTAAATTATGGCCTTCACTTGTTACTTAGTCCTGGCACCATGTTATGAGCGCTGGAGGTGACAAGTTGATATTGGAAAGTGGGAAACAAAAATGTTCGCGTATTGTGAGGATTCAATCGCGGAAAATGTGTCTACTCTTACAGTGGATTCTGCTCCGATTTCTTTTGCATGACGGGTCTGCTAACATAATTCAAAAACTCACTTTTATCCCGTTGCGACTTGCCTGGTGGGATAAGCGGTTTGTGCTCTTTACACACTAGATATCATTTTGCTCTAAACGTTAATTATTAATAAATATGCCATCATTATCATTCCTTGTTCGCTCCTTATGTAAGGTGACCATATTTTCAAAACCCTAATCCGGGACAAAATAGTAGATTTGACCTATTTCAATGCAAAAAAATCGGGTCAAAATGGTAAAGAAAAGGTCAAAAGTCGGGACATGTCCCGGAAAAATCAAGTTGATGTCAATTTAAAATAATATACATTGTATATATACATTTGAATAACATTGAATAACATACATTTTACTGTATAAGTTTAACTACTTAAACTAATAAGAGAGAAAAATATCAATAATCCTTACTTAAGGTGAAGCTGAGTTACTGTACTTTTCAGATGAGTGGATTTTTATCATTAGGTCCTTTTTTGCAAGCAGCATCTTAAAAAACTCGACACATGTTTCCTCACAGTTCACTTTGGTTGTCAACATAGCTTTCAAAGTTTCAACACCTATCTGTGTTTTATCACTTGCCCATAAGCGGTTCATCAAAGAAAACACTCTTTCTGTGGCAGCATTTGTTCCAGGTAGACAGAAAAAAAACTCTGCCAACTTCAAAATATTTGAAAATGTCACATTATTGTTTTTGAAGTGGGAAACCATTTCAATCCAACGTTGTGGTATCAATGTTTTTTTGGCACTCCATTCACTAATTTTCTGAGAAGTAACAAACTGCTTCATATAGACATATTCGTCATAAATTTCAGTTTCTGTAAAGTGGGCTGAAGGTAATGTTTGAATCACTAGTGATGATGGTATCTCAATATCTGCCCAAATTGGTATTCTGTTCAGCGTTACCCAGCTGTAGGATTCTAGGTCTTGAAAATTTTTTGCAGCCCATTTATTCAAATAATTGAAAGCTGTTTCATAGAACGAAGAAACGCTAGCATGAAACTTTTTCACATCCTCCTTTGGAAGTCCTTCCATTTCCAGCTTTTCAAGAATTAGCTTAACTCTTGATGGCAAGAAATAGTCTTCCAGTTTGGACTTCAAAATAGTTTTCAACCTGTTGATGCTGTCAATGACTTCAAACATAGTGACCGTCTGTCCCTCTATTTTTTGCACTGCTTCGTGGAATGGAGAGGCCTGACTGTGAACAAAAACAAGCCATGCCTCAGATAGAGGATTTTCAAAGAATGTCTGTATAAAAACTGGGCATCTGTCTTGAGATTGAAAATATGATTTTAGAGGCAGGAACATCCGAAGAACCCTTTCAACAGCAGGCAGCAGAGCAAGCCACCTATTTGAAAATATGATTTTAGAGGCAGGAACATCCGAAGAACCCTTTCAACAGCAGGCAGCAGAGCAAGCCACCTAGTCTGAGCATAACCTAAGATCATCTGGAAGTCTGTTTCCACAAACTGGCAAAACTCCTTGAGTCTTTCAACTCGTACTGTGTATGATTTGAAGAGTAGATAAATTTTAGCAATAATCAGCTCGACATCAACAGGCAGTACATCTGCAGCTGTTCGAACAGTGTTGTGGAAAATATGACCTGCACACCCAACTCCTATAAGACCATGTCCAAGGTTTTCTTGCAGTTTTTTGAAAACATTGTTCTGTCCTTTCCTTTCAGCACCTCCAAAATTGGAATGTGTGTTGTCTGCGCATAATCCAACTACTTTCCTGTCTAAACCATTTTCAGTTATGCAGTCATGAAGAAAACTACTTACAATATCAGATGTTTCACCTGGCAATGACTTTAACTCTAATATTTTAATGTTCACTCCACTACTGTGATCAAAGTATCTGACAAGCAAAGGAAAAATTTTGAATTCTTTGTGGTTGGATGCATCTGTCAGTACATAAATAAATTTAGACTTTTCTAGGTAACACCTTAACTCATTTAGAATATGGGGTGCCAAGACATTTCGAATAATGGCTTCTGGTTTCGTACGTGCACATGCAAATTTTGGCTCTAAAGTAACCTGAAGTAATTTTGATGTGCAATCCATAGACCTGAAAGTATGATTGTGTAGCACTGTATGGTATGCAAAGGCACCTTCTATAACAGCTAATTGCTCTTCTTGATCACCAATTTTATCAGCTCTGAAGAAAGTGGTTAACGACGAGCTTGATGCTCGAGAATAAATTGTAACGACGGCTCTCTTATGTTTCTCACTGCTTATGTGGTTCTTAATATCACCACGTCCACTATGGCTTATCGAAAACCCGGAGGCACATATATTGCATCGTACATTGAAGTTTGATGTACTCTTTTTAATAAACGGATATTCCTTTTGTAAATCTTCATTGAAACTGCATTTACGCTTTGGTACCATTTTCTTACAACAATAACAAAATATGCACAAATAATTCACCGTTTAAATTAAATAAACGTATACCGTACTGTGGTGAAGTGGGATGTTATAAATATTTATAGGGGACTTAGTGTACTGACTGAGATCAGCTGTGAAGGTATCTATATCTATTAAGAGTAGTGTATTATAGATAACCTTACTTGCTACCACATATCTATATATCTCAGTCAGAATTATTCTGCAATAATGTGATGACTACGTTATGTGTCTAGGGTATGTGTAGGATGAAGTGTAAGTCAAAACAACAACAGACAGATAAACAATTTAATTTATTCCACTATACTTGACAACACTGGGACACTCACATACATATAACACTCTAAAGGATATCTTAAGGAGTCACTGATAACTTTTCAAATAACAATATGTATTCATTGCTGATATGAATGAATATGTGTCCTGATTCAATTACAAAGGAACCAGGAATCACAATCAATTTTCATTACAAGTTATGTACAGAATGGATTAATATGAATATTGTAGTGACATATATTATTAAAAATATCCTATGTGTGTCAGTTGTGTAGTGGTAAAATGAGGTAATACTGGTTTTGTTTTGTTCAAGCTCTGTTGGTATTTGTCATCATGACTTCAATAGTTTGTCTTTAGGGACTAGTATTGGAGATGTTCTCAGTTCCTGATATTAAGACAATTAAATTCCCCTCTTAAGGTGATTTTTTACAAAGTCATTTCAAGATGTGGGGACATAATGTTGAGCTCAGCTGGCCAAATTAGCTTATCTTGCGTGATGGCGGCAGGAAAGGACTCCTCTGCTCGAATTCTCCTCTGGGCTCTGGAGACACCTCACTGATAGCTAAATGGACCAAGGAGTATGCTGTCCGACTCTGGATTCAGCAAAGCTCTGACCAGGTGCTGCTCAGTACCATCAAGACCACGGTCCCTGAAAACAAGAAGGATATACCTTCTACTTCATAACTAATTGATACTCTAGTTCTACACTGAACACAATACAACACAAACATTGAGTTCAGAGCGTTAGGCCAACTGTCAGCTTCATCTGAAATACTTTATACCAGCATTACCCTCCTTAATGGTCACTACGCCTCTGCACTTCCAGCATTATTTCTGTCTAATCAATCATCCAGGTGTCAGTGTACTATTTGGCCATTCCATGCCGTTTTACTTCCCTCCGACACCCTCTGTTCAGGCTGGAGCATTATAGGCTTTATCTCCTGTTTGCCACTGAACTACACATATATATATACAGGCATAAATTAACAATTTACATTCAATTTTCATTAAAAGATACTGAATGGTTCAAGCTTACCACAATTTCATGGAAATAAACACAGATACGTTGATTAGCAATGAATTCTGGCACAATTACTGGCACTGGCACAAATTCCCATCTGCTTATGTTCCAGGCTTTTATTTTAGCAAAAATGTGAGCTGGCTTCAACGCACTGTCGCTTTATCAAGATTATTTGCACTAGTGGTCTCGAACTAACGCTCCTAAGTGAGTATATCAGCAAGTCTAGCCAATGAGGCCACGTTTCGACAAGTGTTTGAAAAAATGTTACCTTTCTACGTCTCCCTAACAACCAAGATAGTATTTATAGTCCGACCAATCGTGGTTCGTCTTTCATTTGTTGCGCTCCAATCAATTTGGAGTTTACATGGTAGGCTATTTCTGTAACGCAAGGTTTTTTCAAACATGTTATAAAAAAATTTTATGAGCAGAAATGATTTCATGCTGTCAGGCATCCCCAATATTTTATTTTGGTTATAACTTGTTAATTCCTAGACTATTTGCGTAACGTTTTACATATTCTTTGTCAGCAAACCCTAAGGAACCCAAATATCCAAATTTAAAAGAGCTACGTGGCTGCGTTCAAAATATGTATTTTCTACCTCCTGTTTCGAAGATGTGCTGTCTGGGTACTGTTATGTTTTCAACCGTAAGCCCATCTATTGTTATCTTTCCTAATAAGCGTTTTTTATGATTTTAAAACCTAACTCTGGGAAGGGTAGTGAATTTATCACTGTCCGTCCGAAAAAGTTAGTGCTTGTAGTCTTACACGCGTGATGGCAGCATTTGTGTATCGCGCGAAGCGTGTTTAGTGTTCGGCTTTCTGCCTCTCCCTTCCCGCTATCCTTTTGTCCATCTGTCTCGTTCGTTTTGGTAACGCAGTGTAGAAAAAGACATGAATGGAATTTAAAATTTAGGTCAACTTGCATATTTCAAGGTTTTTCTTAGAAAGGCAGCACATTTTATTGTGTGTTTGGGAAACGCGTGTATGTTGCAGAAGGCCTTTAATATCAACGTGAAACGTTACAATTTGCTTACGCAGTAGAAAACAAGGGGATTTCGAGTACAGTCTTTGTGACAGCACTGTTATTTACCATTGCTCTTTTCTTTATTAATTTTATTTGTTAGGCTTAATATTTAACTAATAATTTATATATGTGGATTAGAATATTCCACGACACCTCCCCTCTTAAAACAGACATTATATGTCAGTCCTTTATTCTATATACACATAGAGAAATTTATTATTATTTCTGGGGTTTACGGTGATTCTCATCACACGGATGGCGGCTTAAAAAATCCGCTCCCAAATTGGTTTTTCCAGATATATACTCAATGCTAAAATTATATGGAGCCAAAAGTAAAGACCATCGGAGTAACCTGGAGTTCTCATGCTTAGCCTGTGCTAGAAACGATAAAGGTTTGTGATCTGTTTGCAACTTAAATGCCTTCCCATATAGATAAATATTGAATTTCTTTATTGCCCATATTACTGCAAGACATTCTTTTTCGCTAGTTGAGTAGTTGATTTCAGCTTTATTCAACTTTCTGCTAGCATATGCCACTGGGCTTAATTCCCCATCCAATGCATCTGATTTCTGTAGTAGAGTTGCACCTAACCCAATATTACTTGCATCCGTCCTTACAATGAATTCTTGACTTAAGTCAGGTAATTTCAAAATGGGTTTACTTGTGAGCTTTTCCTTCAATTCTTGGTAAGTCATTTCACATTGTGGTGTCCATGTAATGCGATCTGGATGTCCTTTACGTGTCAATTCAGTTAACGGTGCACATATGGAATTAAAGTTTTTGATATACTTCTGGTAGAAACCACATAATGAGACAAATGATCTCACGTCCTTCTTGGTTTGTGGTCTCGGGGCTTTCTGTAGTTTCTCTAAATTCTTTGGGTCAGGGGTCATGTTTCCCTGATAAACTGTGTGTCCCAAAATTTCCAATTCTTTACATCCAACGCAACATTTGGTTGGTCGGGCTGTTAAATTTGCCTCCCTAAGTCGATCAAACAGCATGTTCAGAGAGTCAATGTGTTCCTCAAAGGTTTCTGTTGCTATAAGGATATCATCCATAAAATTTGTTATACAGGGATTATTCAGAGGATCCAATAATTTTCTCATCATTCTAGAGAAGACACTAGGCGCATTCTTCAATCCAAATGGCAATCTATTAAACTCATAGTGTCCTTCTGAGGTACTAAAAGCTAGGTATGGTCTAACCTCAGGCTTTACTGAAATCTGATAGTATCCTTTACTCAAATCCACTTTTGAGAAATATTTAGCTTTATTTAGTCTGGCAAACAGCTGATTTGTATCCGGCAATGGATCCACCTGTCCTTCTGTAATAGCATTCAGTCTCCTGTAATCTATACAGAGTCTATGTTCTCCAGAGGGCTTCCTTAAGAGTACAACACCGGAACTATACGAAGATTCACTGTGTGAAATAATTCCTTCCTTCAATAGATAGTCTATCTCTTCCTTCAAAGCTTTCTCCTTAGCAAACGGAATCGAATATGGTTTCATACAGACAGGTGTGGAGTCTATTAGTTTCATATCATATTCCAATAGGTTTGTATGTCCTGGTCGGTCTGTTAACACCTCTGCATGATTATTTAGAACCTGTTGCACTCTCTCTTTCTGAGTTTTCGTTAAATGTGTACTGATTTTCACCTGTGCTGCTGTCTCACAGGGGTGTAATGGATATTCAAATGATGAAAGTGGTTCCTTTTTTCATCTCCATGGCGATGGACAAGGTCAACAAGTGTGTCTCTTCCTGATGTTCTCTTTCCAAATATTTCTTCAGGAGATTCACATGATAGATTTTTTCTTTCCCCTTCTTATCTATCTTATAATTTGTTCTAGATACCTTCTCTAAAACTGTATATGGACCCTGCCATCCAATTTGTAACTTATTCTGACTCCCGGGCAAAAGAAGCAGTACCTTCTCTCCCACAGCCAAATCTCTGTCCTTCGCCTTCCTGTTATAATAGGCAGCATGTTTCTTCCTGGCTTGTTTCAAATTTTCATTGGCAAGTTTCCAGCCAGTTTTCAAACGAGTAGTCAGCTCATTCACATATTGGTATGAAGATGTAATGTTTTCCTCTGCCTTTTCATCAGTCCACGTTCTTAACATAGCTACATATGGACCTTTAATTGTGTGGACCTATTTGTCCATGCACCGGTATGGTCTCTTCCACTCGAAGCTTTATAGTGATGATTTTTTCCTCCCAGAATTATCATTCACAAAACGACCGCTACCAATTTTTCTTTTGGGGCTTTCTCCCCACTTAAAATTCTTGATGAGAGATTTCCTCCCTACATCCTCTTCCTCCAGTTTGTTTAAGTCCGATTGAGGGATTGTCGGCTTATCCTGGGGTAAGACATCCTTTTGCACTCTCCGCATAGTGGCCATTGTAAAACAGTTAAGTGAAGCTTGTCCGTGAAAAGGGGCTTCCCATTCCATTTGGTCCACTTTATCAAATCTATTTTTCTTTTTATTGTCAGGCCTAATTTTGCCCCGTGGCGTGTCCAGGTCCTGATCCATGTTCCCACTTGTGGGTGTTCCCTCATGTGCTATGCTACACCTTTCTACAAAGTTCTCAATGTCCCATCTTGCTTTGGGCCAATAATAATTGTGAGCCACCTTTTGAATGATGGTACCTATTTTCTCATGGTCCCCATCTGGTTTCACATGTAGGCTCCTTATTAAGTCTGCTCTATATCTTTTTGGAAGAACCAGCTGTCCGTGACCTTTGGATCTAGCTCCAGTCTTCCTATACATCAACTTGTTTTTCATGTAAAAATCTCCCTTGCCTGGAGTTGTATGACAAGTTGACAATTTTCTGAAACAAGGCTTGAGTGTTTTATCCCCAGCCTGTGCCTTCCTCATCTCTTCTGGAGTGGTATCCAACATAATATCCTCCTCCTGTCTTGAGGTCGACCTGACCTGAAGGGTTGCCATATACACAGGTTTCCTTCTGCAACGGTCAGTGTCATGATTGTCCATCTGACAATTCTTACACCACCTTTTTCCTTGGTTGAAAGATTTTCTTTCATCATATTTCCTTTCATCGAATTGTGGGAATTTATTTTTATTGTCATACCGTGGCCTATCAAATTGGTGCTTACCTTTATTTTGATCCTTAGGATCAAATTTATTAAAGTTCTGTGGTGCCCTAAAGTTATCCACTTGTTTCTTTTTATTACCTGTTACCTCTGCTTGAGCTGCTTGATACCTTTCAGCAACATTTAGCAACTCACCCAGCCTCTCTGCACCTTGTTCCATGAGAAACTTTCTCAGGTCTGGAGCCATGGACTCTCTTAGTTGCTCTATAAGGACCATTTCCTTAAGATCTTGGGTTTTCCCCAGAGAAGTCCATTTCTCCAAGTATGTCTCTATTCGTGCAGAGAACTGGTGATATGTTTCACCTGACAGTAGTTTAGCATTCCTAAATTTTTTCCTATAAAATTCTGCATTCTTTTCATACCTTAACAAAAGAGCCTGCTTTAGCATGTCATAATTTTCCTGATCACCTCTGCTCATTTTTGCAAAAACTTCATAAGCTGCCCCACGAAGTCCCTGAGATAACTTTAAGCTCCACCTTTCTCTCTCTAACCCATACGTGGTAGCTAATAGTTCATATCTATTTATATAGCTCTCAATATCATCGTCTTTCTCAACAAAATGATCTAAATGAAAGTTCATAGCTGAGGTTGAGGCTCCCTGAGTAACCGTAGCATCAGAGGCAAAGGGACTGGCACCATTTTCAGGAGCATGGCCTTGAAACTCAAACTCCCTTAGTCGTAATTCATGTTCCCTTTGTAATCTTTTCTCCTCCTTTTCTGCTTCCCTCTCTGCAGCTAATCTCTTCTCTTCCCTTTCTGCAGCTAATTTCTTCTCTTCCCTTTCTGCAGCTAATTTCTTCTCTTCCCTTTCTGCAGCCTGTCTTCTTTCCTCGGCTTCCAATGCTTTAGCCTCTTTGTCAGCCTCAATCTGCAACCTCTTAGTCTCAGCCTCAGCTTCAAATTGCAACCTCTTAATTTCCCTTTCAGCCTCTAACTTTCTTTCGGCTTCAAACCTTCTTTCTTCGCGTTCAATAAATTTGTCACATTCCGTAGTAACATAGGCAACCATAACTTGCCCATCTAATCCTAACTCTTTTGCAGTCTGTACAGCAGCAGATCGAAACTTGGCCAGGTCCGCCATTGTCTATCAGGTAAATTTCTACAATGTCTAACCAACAATTTAATCTCTAATATATCTAATGGACAACACAGGCACCGTGAGCTCAACCTTATTTAATTCCACCCAAGGATACCTTTTTAATTCTTATATTCCCTGAAGTGAATTACCCCCAATATTTTTTAATAGGGAAAGATTCAAAATCCCAAGAGCGAGACCCCAATATATGTGGTGAAGTGGGATGTTATAAATATTTATAGGGGACTTAGTGTACTGACTGAGATCAGCTGTGAAGGTATCTATATCTATTAAGAGTAGTGTATTATAGATAACCTTACTTGCTACCACATATCTATATATCTCAGTCAGAATTATTCTGCAATAGTGTGATGACTACGTTATGTGTCTAGGGTATGTGTAGGATGAAGTGTAAGTCAAAACAACAACAGACAGATAAACAATTTAATTTATTCCACTATACTTGACAACACTGGGACACTCACATACATATAACACTCTATGAGAATATCTTAAGGAGTCACTGATAACTTTTCAAATAACAATATGTATTCATTGCTGATATGAATGAATATGTGTCCTGATTCAATTACAAAGGAACCAGGAATCACAATCAATTTTCATTACAAGTTATGTACAGAATGGATTAATATGAATATTGTAGTGACATATATTATTAAAAATATCCTATGTGTGTCAGTTGTGTAGTGGTAAAATGAGGTAATACTGGTTTTGTTTTGTTCAAGCTCTGTTGGTATTTGTCATCATGACTTCAATAGTTTGTCTTTAGGGACTAGTATTGGAGATGTTCTCAGTTCCTGATATTAAGACAATTAAATTCCCCTCTTAATGTTATTTTTACAAAGTCATTTCAAGATGTGGGGACATAATGTTGAGCTCAGCTGGCCAAATTAGCTTATCTTGCGTGATGGCGGCAGGAAAGGACTCCTCTGCTCGAATTCTCCTCTGGGCTCTGGAGACACCTCACTGATAGCTAAATGGACCAAGGAGTATGCTGTCCGACTCTGGATTCAGCAAAGCTCTGACCAGGTGCTGCTCAGTACCATCAAGACCACGGTCCCTGAAAACAAGAAGGATATACCTTCTACTTCATAACTAATTGATACTCTAGTTCTACACTGAACACAATACAACACAAACATTGAGTTCAGAGCGTTAGGCCAACTGTCAGCTTCATCTGAAATACTTTATACCAGCATTACCCTCCTTAATGGTCACTACGCCTCTGCACTTCCAGCATTATTTCTGTCTAATCAATCATCCAGGTGTCAGTGTACTATTTGGCCATTCCATGCCGTTTTACTTCCCTCCGACACCCTCTGTTCAGGCTGGAGCATTATAGGCTTTATCTCCTGTTTGCCACTGAACTACACATATATATACAGGCATAAATTAACAATTTACATTCAATTTTCATTAAAAGATACTGAATGGTTCAAGCTTACCACAATTTCATGGAAATAAACACAGATACGTTGATTAGCAATGAATTCTGGCACAATTACTGGCACAAATTCCCATCTGCTTATGTTCCAGGCTTTTATTTTAGCAAAAATGTGAGCTGGCTTCAACGCACTGTCGCTTTATCAAGATTATTTGCACTAGTGGTCTCGAACTAACGCTCCTAAGTGAGTATATCAGCAAGTCTAGCCAATGAGGCCACGTTTCGACAAGTGTTTGAAAAAATGTTACCTTTCTACGTCTCCCTAACAACCAAGATAGTATTTATAGTCCGACCAATCGTGGTTCGTCTTTCATTTGTTGCGCTCCAATCAATTTGGAGTTTACATGGTAGGCTATTTCTGTAACGCAAGGTTTTTTTTCAAACATGTTATAAAAAAATTTTATGAGCAGAAATGATTTCATGCTGTCAGGCATCCCCAATATTTTATTTTGGTTATAACTTGTTAATTCCTAGACTATTTGCGTAACGTTTTACATATTCTTTGTCAGCAAACCCTAAGGAACCCAAATATCCAAATTTAAAAGAGCTACGTGGCTGCGTTCAAAATATGTATTTTCTACCTCCTGTTTCGAAGATGTGCTGTCTGGGTACTGTTATGTTTTCAACCGTAAGCCCATCTATTGTTATCTTTCCTAATAAGCGTTTTTTTATGATTTTAAAACCTAACTCTGGGAAGGGTAGTGAATTTATCACTGTCCGTCCGAAAAAGTTAGTGCTTGTAGTCTTACACGCGTGATGGCAGCATTTGTGTATCGCGCGAAGCGTGTTTAGTGTTCGGCTTTCTGCCTCTCCCTTCCCGCTATCCTTTTGTCCATCTGTCTCGTTCGTTTTGGTAACGCAGTGTAGAAAAAGACATGAATGGAATTTAAAATTTAGGTCAACTTGCATATTTCAAGGTTTTTCTTAGAAAGGCAGCACATTTTATTGTGTGTTTGGGAAACGCGTGTATGTTGCAGAAGGCCTTTAATATCAACGTGAAACGTTACAATTTGCTTACGCAGTAGAAAACAAGGGGATTTCGAGTACAGTCTTTGTGACAGCACTGTTATTTACCATTGCTCTTTTCTTTATTAATTTTATTTGTTAGGCTTAATATTTAACTAATAATTTATATATGTGGATTAGAATATTCCACGACACGTACGCAAAATCTTGGTACTTTACCACTACCTAAAATTTCAAATAACTGCGAATATCACATTGGAACTACAAAACTAATTCGCGGTCCTGACAACCTCTTGTGCTGTTTCGGCGCCAGTTCACTAATAATTAAAACTTCCCTCAAGTCAGCCACGGAATAATAATTTTTTGTTTTAATCTGTGAGATTTATGCCAAAGTGGCGAATTCGTCCAAAACCGGGACAAATTGGCGTCCCGGATTGCATCGAAAAAAAGTCGGGACAAATTATCAAAAATGGTCGAAAACCGGGACTGTCCCGGAAAAACCGGGACGTCTGATCACCTTATCCTTATGGAGCATGGAGCCACGTTGTAGCTGGTTCCCTAATGAGAAGACTACTTCTAAGCACTCGCACGTTCTTGCAGCTATTGTTTTTTGGTATCAATTTGTTTTACATAATGATGCTGACAGCTCCATCCCCATCATCACCACTATCATTTTTATCCTCATCATCACTCCTCTGTCCGCTCGGTACGGAGCTTGCTGCAACAACTACAGCTGCTTCACTTTACGACATGCCTGCACCAAAACATTCATGTATTCTTACAGCGATGGTTTTTGTAACAATGTGTTTTACGTGACAAGGTGGCCAACCTCATACACATTCTTGTATTAGTCGACCTGTACGACATGCTTGAGCGAGTAGTGGTCCTATTCCTACTTTGTTTCTAAATATAGACCCATGGAAACTACAAGGGCGAGAACTTGTGTCAAGGATATTTTTGTTGTTGTTGTTAAATACCGAAACAACGAATGTACTGCACACTTAAATAACATTCTACAATTTGTGAGGATACAAAAGCCATTGAACTCGTACGAACCTGCTTAGTTTTAGGGTCTAGTTATAGACCTACATAACAGAGAGTCCGTTAACAAAACGCCCCCTAGCCTTGACTGTTCTATCTTGTTAAGATTTCATATCTATCTAGACACAATATGGCGGTACTCACAGCCCATCATACATATGTTAACATTCATGAAGATTACCAATGGGCATTAACAAATCTGAATGATACGAAAGAAAATAGTTCCTTGCGAAAATATTAGTAGGTCACATAGCACACAAAAAACACGCCCAAGAGTGATCATTTTGCGCTGTATGCCTTTCATTATAGTTTTTTCTCATAAGTTTTTTTTAAGAGTAAGCCTGACTACTTTGTTATCGTTTGTTCAGACATTATTATCTGTCGGGCATGACTGAGGCGGAAGAATCTGAAAAATCAACGGAACAGCAAAATATGTGGCACTATAGAAGCGTATCGTGATGTAGAAAAAGATATCCTCAGTGTGTGTATACATCCTGAAGAAAACAATCGATTAATATTTAAAACAAAAACGCTAAGATCCATTTTAGCCGACCGTCTATGTGAAGATGGCAGCTGATCAATCAATCAGTCTATCGGACAACGTAGTTTGATTTCACGAGCGATCTGACTGGTGATTTGGGATTAGCCGGTGAAACAAATAATAGAAGGAAGGAAAACGCGACAAGAGAAGAGATTTGACGAACAGCTGGGGGTTCCAGATTTTTACACGTGACCGGTCTTTTATCGCACAAAACACAGGACAAGACAGACAAAACACAGGACAAGACAGACAAATCACAGGACAAGACAGACAAAACACAGGACAAGACAGACAAAACAAATAGATTTCTTCTTCCTCTTCATCTTTAACTTCCTATCCTACAACAGGGCGGAACGACAGAGTGGCAAAGTGGTTAAAGCGTTTTATTCTCGAGGCAAACGGGATGAGTTCAAAACTAGGTCGCGTCACGCTCAAATCTACCCCAATTTAACAAAAGGTACCAAAAATTGAGTTAGGGAAGACAAAAGTACAGAAGAAAGGAACTGGTCAGCACACGTCATAAAGCTGAAATCAAGTAAAGGTGAAGTTTCATTCCCCTAAGGCGGTACCTACAACAAAGATACACATCAGCGCAAAGAAAACAAAAGAAACCAGGAGAAACAATAATGATCAATAAACAGATAACTGGAAGTTATATAGCGATAAAAATCAGAAGAACGTCACGTGATGATCTCACAACTCTGTTCTTCTCACGTGAAACTCTGCATCTATTTCTCGTGATATTAAATCAGGCTGTTCAACATTTGTGTACTCATGACCATTAAGATCCCTGAGGAGCACATCGTTCAAGAAAATAAACACCAAAACCTTCATGTTGTCTTTTGTTTGTTCAAGGTTTTTCCGTCTCTTCTTTTTCTCTTTCATTTCGATATCTAACTCCATTATGCATTTTTATTTCTTATCCTATATTTCTGTTGTACTGGTGATACTAAAATATGGACTGCCTGGTAAAGGGATCAGCTGGTTATTCTTTGTGTGTATTCTATCAAATCTTCTTACATGTTGATTTACTGGTATTTTTCTAGTTCTTTCTATCAGTTCCACATTTGTAATCTTGCCTTACCATTTCAATCCTTCTATTGTGCGCAAATACCTATTTGTGAAAGTCTGTTTCTTTCTGGCAGTCATTTGTGTTGTTGTCCATGTTTCAGAACCATACAATAGAGCAGTTTTGTTATCTCAGTTGAAGATCTGTGTTAGATTCCTTTGATAATATTTGTATCTACATTTTACTTTCATATTTGTGGGTAAACATTGTTTTACTCTGTGGTACTCAAACATGGTATTTTACATTCAGACCACCACGAACAGATGTCTCCACCGCATATTTCGTGTCACATGACTAGAAGTAATCATACAGCAAGGTCTTGAGTTACTAAAGAACTCAGTTCTTAAAATCGATCGTGACCCAACTTTGTACGTCTGTCAGAATCTGCACGTCCAACAAATGTGCGACAGTGTACGTTAATAAAACCAACAAAAATAATGCTGAGTAACATTTATTTCATCGACAAAAATGCCTACAGCTTAATGACAATGTAAGTATAGTCGAATACAGTGAATTGCAAAATACAAACAATTCAAATTGTTAAACACTTGTTAATATTATATATCTCTACCCTACGCGACACAACAATGAATGAGAGCACGATCTGACTTAAAATAGTGACACGTTCCTACGTCTTAGCTTCATTGACGACCGGGTTACGTCTGTTAGTCACCCGAGTCAGAACTAGTTTGCCACATTCAAAAGTAACGAATGAATATCGCTACAGTAGCTGAAAATTAAATAAACACGAATAAAATTTTAAAAATAAATGCGTCTTTCGTATAGGTGGGTTTTCGTTGGTCAAGACCGCGATAGCACAAGACCCTACTGTAAACTAGAAAATAACCAGTCCGTCTTGAGATTACAATAGAGATAGATAGAGCATACTTTTAGGAATCTGTTCCCATTTTAAATAAGTGTTCAAACTACGTTATGCCTTCTCTTTGAGGCCCGTCACACATATTAGATCAAAAGATTGCCACCTAGGCATAGAAAACCATCATTTGATGGACCTCAGAACTCTTCGGTGTGTTGAATTGATGATACACTTTGATAGGTTGTTTAATATTCATCTTTTGCTGTTTTCTGTCCGCTTGCATCGCTATCTTCTTCTTGCTTGTTTCTTCTTCTTCTACTTGGATCATTAGCCGTTGACTGACAAAGTAATCAGTGGCCATCACGCCTAGTAGATTCCTGTAGGGCAGTAAGAAATTATATTAGCTTTGCTCAGTCGGTGACCATTCTTCCTTGGGAAGCCCTAATCTGGTTCATGCTTTGTATCTAGGCTTCCACAGTGTCTCTACATGCCATGGAAACAGACGAAAACAAATGGACAAAAGGGGCTATCAATAGCAAGATAGTTAATGGTAGAGATTGAGAATTGGACACATCAAGAAAAATAACATTTTGTTGACAACCACAATAGAAGGACCAATTATAAGTCAACGAGCAAGAGACCTTAGGTAGGTAGGTCAGTGGACGGGCGGACGAACAGACAGACAGGCGGACAGACAGATAGATAGATAGATAGATAGATAGATAGATAGATAGATAGATAGATAGATAGATAGATAGATAGATAGATAGATAGATAGATAGATAGATAGATAGATAGATAGATAGATAGATAGATAGATAGATAGATAGATAGATAGATAGATAGATAGATAGATAGATAGATAGATAGATAGATAGATAGATAGATAGATAGATAAACGCAAAGAAATCCGGTTAGAAGAGACGTTGCTCAGCACTTTAGTCTACCCAGCAGTAAAAATGTGTATCTGATTCTGCTCTGTGGGCCAAAGCAGCAAGGAAAGGAAATGGTATCAAGGAGCCAGGAAGAAAACTGGTCAACCTATATCATAAAACTGAGACCGAAAATAAGTGAAACAATGTAAGACATCCATCCCCTACGTCAGTATCTGCTATGAGGCTTACTTTATTTTTCATTCATGTATTAACTTTCAGCTCTGTCGCGAGTTGCCTTCCCATGCTCTGCAGTAGTGGTCCAATAATGGTTCAAAATTCGAGTAAAAGGATTGAGTTTTTATTTTAAGGGGAGGTTTCACCTAAAATTATATTTTTCTTATTTTTGACTTTACAAGCTTCAAATTTTTTTGGCATGTTTAGGACATCAAAGCATGTAATTAAAAAATGCTGAATCATTGGAAAATAATTATATTGGGTCATAATTTGCATATTGTTACTAAAAATAGAAACTTTTTTGTGTCAAGATGCACACTTTATTTGCAAAGATAGGACATTGGAATTTGGCTTGCACATAGATCACAGCATTCTCAAGACTCCCGTCTAGTTTCATCTTTATAAACTGTCCGAGCGATTTTTTTAATGAATTTTCAAAAATTAGACCCATTTTTCTTGATTAAAAATACAGAGTAGAGATACTTTAAAAATTCACTGATCAAAAAGTTACAGGTTAATACTTTTAAAATTAGAATGGAATAAGCACTACAGTATGAGATCACAGTATGCCAAGTTTAAAGCCTTTAGCTTTAAAATATTTTGAGTAATCCTGACATGATGTCATCAAAATTGCTGAAAAACAATATCGTAGAAAATTGCAAAATACAGGGAAAACATGCCTTAAAATTGTCATACTCACATTAGAATCCACCACCTGCATATCCATTCTCTTTGTTGGTATTCTTATAATCCAGGAAAGATTTTATGTGCCTGTATTCTGCTTTTTTCATATCATATGATCTTAGGGAAGCAGAGACCCATGCCGCATCAAAACCAGAAAATCCTATGAAGCAGTATTTCCCAAAAGATAGACCAAGATTTTCAAAAATTCCTCTTCTCCCAAGTTCTCCATTATTGAAAACTATCAAGGCATCATAAACAACAACCAGGAAGTTACAGACTTTCATAAATGGATGCTTGCTTAGAACTGCCAGATTTAAATGGTATATGTTTATATATACACAAGGTCACCAATATGGAGCAGATAACATGAACCAGACAAGTACCAGAGCTAAAGGAGTGAGAAGAAGATGATGGCGATGGAACGACATATACTGAGAAAATCTGTTTATAGCCTTACAAGGCTGTCCTTATTTTGGAGTGCTCAGGATAAGAGTAGCAGAGGTTGACCGACACTTTTATGGAGAAGAGAAATGGAGATAGAAATAAACATGATGAGGATGACATGGAAAGATCTTGAGCCGGTGGCACGTGACAGGAGAACTAATCATACGTTTGTTGAAGATGTATGTTCCTTGACAGTTAGACACTTGAAGAAAGTATAACAAGTGAGTCATCTAAGTTTGTTATAAACCTTTATTCGCCGCATACTTGTGTGAGAAATATATGTTTTGACTCGTATTTAATGAGATCCCAGCTGAAAGTAATTCAGCAAAATTTTAATTGTATGTTTAGCTCTGTATATATGATTATGTTTTTTTAATGAGTTATAAGGGTGCAGACATCAATTCACCCAATCCATTGATTGACTACAACTATGGGTTTATATTTACACAAATGAAAAAAGATTTACTTTTGAAATATTTGATTTAAAAAATTGATTTGTCAAGAAAAAACCAGTTAATTTAAGGTGTATCTTCTTCAGAAAATTCTTGTTATAGTGGATTTTAAAAAATAAAGTCCATAAGCTGTGCCAGTACTGGGTACTTAGCTTGCAATAAGGCAAGAATGGTTGTTGTTGACTTCTGGTTCAGTCGCTGCTGGATCCCAGTGGAGTTTTGACTGTTACCTTTCTTCAGGCTTGAGTGGCTTTATAGCAGCACGTTCCTGGCGTTGCCGGATTAACTGCCCAGGTTGCCTCTTCGAGTGTCCTCTAGACCCGTCTGTTTTAGATGGTGTCCAGCTACGAATTCTGGCAACTGGTACAAAAAATGAGAGAAAACAATACCTCTCTCGTAAATCTTAGTCTCTTGATGTAAGCATCAGGTGGCCTCCGCTTCCTTCCACCATTTCATCTTTCTCAGAATATACTCGATGCCTCTGAGCCTTATATCTCAATCCATCAAGTCAGATAAAAGTGTGTTAGGGGAGCGGAAGAATGCAAATTATATATGTATATATTTCTTCAAGTGTCTGTCAAGGAGCATACATCTTCAACAAACGTATGATTAGTTCTCCTGTCACGTGCCACCGGCTCAAGATCTTTCCATGTCATCCTCATCATGTTTATTTCTATCTCCATTTCTCTTCTCCATAAAAGTGTCGGTCAACCTCTGCTACTCTTATCCTGAGCACTCCAAAATAAGGACAGCCTTGTAAGGCTATAAACAGATTTTCTCAGTATATGTCGTTCCATCGCCATCATCTTCTTCTCAGCCCTTTAGCTCTGGTACTTGTCTGGTTCATGTTATCTGCTCCATATTGGTGACCTTGTGTATATATAAACATATACCATTTAAATCTGGCAGTTCTAAGCAAGCATCCATTTATGAAAGTCTGTAACTTCCTGGTTGTTGTTTTTGATGTTCTACATGTTTCAAGGCCATAAAATAGTACTGACGACGTTTGAGTTTGTAGTGGTGTTGATGGTATTGTATGATGGTGTTATTACTACATGTAACTTGTATGAGGCCAGCTGTGAAGGCTCCTGAGATAAAATGTGGTTGAGAATTATCAGAAGGCCTTTCTTGCTACCACTACGACCTCACACTTAATTTTTTTTTTCTTAATGAATGTGGCTACGTAAAGTGTCTAGGGTAATGATGTGTAATGTGGTGTGTTAGTTATAAATACACCCACAGGCATTTAAGAAGACTAATAAGATTAACAAGTGTTAAAATACACTGAACTAACTCACGTGTATAAAGTTTTTGATATAATTATATTACATTTATTTGTTCTGGATCAAGTTTTATTTTGACCAGAACTTGTTTTAAAAGAAGGATTTAAAATTTATGAAAATTATGCATGGAATGTTACATAATAAATACAAAAGTGTACATATTTAAGTACTAGAATAGTTAGTTTTATTCAAATGTTCTGGTAGTCAGCTACTAGGGAGGATATTTATTGTCTGTGCTGTTGGGGTGGTCTCATCACACCTGTCTATATTGACTACACCGTGTCCAGAAACTGGTGGGAATTTTTATGGGGATATTAGTCACTACCAATAGTTGGTGAATGTCCAGCAGACCAGAGGCTCACTCATCTTTTTGTAGCTCTGGTGCTGAAAACTTGCGGTCCCACCTCTCCGTGCTGGCGGACAATAATGGTGGTCTCTGTCACAAGAACTGCACAGATACACTCGAGTAAAGTCACCCACCGGATAGACTCTGCTTTGTTGTCGATAGAAAACTCACAGCTCTGCAATCAAAGTATGGGCTATGTGTCAAAATCTATTCTATACCCACGTCTGGACACCACACTGACACAACAACCACATCATACAGACAGGTCAGATCTCTCTGACCAAACAGCACAGTTACCATGGTGGGTTTACCTCAGATAGATCCTCCCAGACTATAGATTCTGAAAAAAATATTTATTAGTTGTTGGCCCTAAAAGAAGATAGGTAATCTGTTTCAACGCTTGATATATCTTGCATAATCCTTGCTGTAGTTTATGTACCTTGTTGGTCCCTAGACCCTGACTTGGGCGGGGGGTCTAGAGCAAAATCCCTACTGGTTTGTAAGGCTATATTATGATATGGCAGTATCAAATCACTCGAACATGAAACAATATTCAAAATATATATAAAGAAATAATTTCAATCTTACCAGATTAAGAATACATAACACAGAATTGCTAGCAAAACTCAGCTGAGCTGCTGGCTATAGTATGGCGTCCCTAAATTTATTCACTGTCTTTCATATGGGAACACACCACACTTTAAAATCTGTGTCTAACACTGAACAATTATTGAAGAATGACCCCAAATGCGCTCTGAGCGCTAATGATATGATTGTCTGTGGCCAATCACTGCCAAGGTTTATTTTTAATTTCAAATTTCTACACTAAAGTCATTTCAGTCATGCTTCAGTCAAGTATGGATGGTTATCTGTTAGTCTGTCCGTCTCTACTTGTGTTTCTAAAAAAAAATGTGCTTGATTTTTGAAGCAACCTTTCTCTCCCCTTAAAATTTTGTCGTAAAAAGTTATATTTAGACACAGCTACCGCTCAAAACCCCTCTCCTCCATAATAAGTAACTTTGAACACCTGTTCCCAAGGTCGTGTTTTTGTGTGCAAATTGTGACACTTTTAGATTCAATATAGTCTAGCGATGATGTGAACTACACTGTCTTTTGTCATTATCTTCAATATTATCTATCCGTTTGTAAAATTAAGATCATATTAGTTCACTGCTCAGAATAGGCCATCCGGCCAGCTAATTTTTATATTCCTAACATTAATATTAAGAAAATTTACTTTTTAAATTTTTGTAATTTTCCTACCATCCGCGTTCTGCCGCTCAATTCAAATCAAAATCTTAGTATCGCAAAAGCGTCCATTTCCGTACCTCGTGTCAATTTGGGGGACGTGAATTTTTTACTTTCCTCCATCCCCCCCCAATTGCGTCTCCTTAGCCTTGCTACGCAATCTTTCCAGTCATATTTTTTCCTTTTTGATCCTCCGTTCCCCTCCTGTCTAGCAAGGCAAAATTTATAGAGGATGATGACCCGCGGTCTAGGCGATCATGTACATCAGCAGCTTACGCATTATGTTTTTTATCCTTAAATGTTATCTTTGGAGTATTTTACCGTTGTATCTCGGTCAATTTCACTAAATATCTCCCCACTTGAAAACATGCCTATGGCAAGTTCCAAAACCAGCGATACACATAGGTAAAATTACTCCTCACGTCTGCCACTACTCTAATTTTGATCACAGGGGTGCCGACTGAGGAAATCTGCACCGACATTCAATTTGCCTGGGATATATTGGATACTGAACTGATATGGTTGAAGCAATAAAAACCACCTCAGCAATCTTGCGTTTTCATGCTTAGCCTGAGACAAGAACACGAGAGGCTGATGATCCGTCTCCACCACAAAAGTCCTACCATACAGATAGATTTGAAACTTCTTTATTGCCCAGATTAATGCTAAACATTCTTTTTCGCTTGTGGAGTATCCTTGTTCCGCCTTATTCAATTTGCGGCTTGCATAAGCGACTGGTTTCAGTTCCCCATCAGGTGAAGATGATCTTTGCAACAAAGCCCCTCCAAGTCCTACATTACTGGCATCGGTTCTTAAGACAAAGTCCTGTGTCAAATCAGGCAGTTTGAGAATAGGCTTGCTAGTGAGTTTTTCCTTTAACTCTTGGAACGCTAATTCACATTGTGCAGTCCAAATAATTTTATCTGGAAGTCCCTTGCGAGTCAGATCAGTCAGAGGAGCACAAATGGCGTTAAAATTTTTGATGTATTTCTGATAAAATCCGCATAACGACACGAATGATCGCACGTCCTTTTTGGTTTGCGGCCTAGGTGCTCTCTGCAGTTTTTCCAAGTTCTTAGGATCAGGGGTCATATTACCCTGATATACAGTGTGCCCCAAGAATTCCAACTCTTTGCATCCAATACAACATTTTGTTGGCCTAGCAGTTAAGTTCGCCTCCCGAAGTCTATCAAACAACATCTCCAGAGCTTCAATGTGTTCTTCAAATGTCTCTGTGGCGACGAGTATATCATCCATGAAATTCGTGATACATGGGTTATTCAGGGGGTCCAACAATTTTCGCATCATCCTTGAAAACACACTCGGAGCATTTTTCAGTCCGAATGGTAGCATATTGAATTCATAATGTCCATCCGAAGTGCTAAAAGCCAAATAAGGTCTCACTTCAGGCTTCACTGGGATCTGGTAATAGCCTTTACTCAGATCCACCTTTGAAAAGTATTTTGCCTTGTTCAGTCTGGCAAATAACTGTTTTGTGTCTGGTAATGGATCCACTTGTCCTTCTGTGACAGCATTCAGTTTCCTGTAATCTATGCACAGTCTGTGTTCCCCAGACGGTTTCCTCAACAAAACGACACTAGAACTAAAAGATGATTCACTGTGCGAAATAATCCCCTCCTTCAATAAATAATCTATTTCTTCCTTCAATGCCTTCTCCTTCGCGAACGGAATAGAATAGGCTCTCATACAGATTGGGTTTGAGTCTACCAGTTTCATGTCATACTGTAGCAAATTTGTATGGCCTGGTTTATCTGTTAATACATCTGTATGTTCCTCCAGAACCTTTTGAACTCTCTCCCTCTGGTTTTTAGTCAGGTGCTTACTGACTTTTACCTGTGCTGCTGTTTCACAAGGATGTAATGGGTATTCATGTGAGGTGAGTGGTTCCTTTTGCATCTGGGTTGCAATAGCTAAGGTCAATAAGGGGGTGCTTTCCTGGAGTGGTCTGTCCAGATACTTCTTTAACAGGTTTACATGATAAACTTTTTCCTTCCCCTTTTTGTCAATTTTATAGTTTGTTCTAGACACCTTCTCTAGAACCGTATATGGACCTTGCCAACCAATTTGTAATTTATTCTGGCTTCCGGGTAGTAAAAGCAGCACCTTCTCTCCGACTGCCAGTTCCCTGTCCTTTGCCTTCCTATTAAAATATGCTGCATGTTTCTTCCTGGCTTGTTTCAAATTATCATTTGCCAGTTTCCATCCAGCTTTCAAACGAGTGGTCAGTTCGTTCACGTATTGATACGATGAGGTAACAGTCTCTTCCGCCTTCTCATCTGTCCAGGTCCTTAATAGAGCTTCTAAAGGCCCTTTTATTGGCCTCCCAAATAGCAGAGTTGCGGGAGCCATCCCGGTTGAACTATGTGGTACCTCCCGGTACGCAAACAATGCGGCGGGCAGGAATTGATCCCACAGATCCGGTTTTTCGTGTGCCAGCTTTCTCAGGATAGAAATGAGAGTCCCGTTGAACCTCTCTACCTGGCCGTTCCCTTGTGGATGGTACGGACTACAATGAAAGTGCCTGGCTTGAAATAGCTTAAAAACTTCTTCCGTTAGTTTCCCCTTGAACTGAGAACCATTATCCGTCAAGATTTGATGCGGGAATCCTAATCGGGTAAATATTGTAAGTAGTGCCTCTGCTACATGTTTTGAATCAATTGATGGCAGGGCTACCGCCTCTCCCCACATAGAACAAGTGTCCACAGAGTAAGGATGTAACTGTTCCTCCTCTTGGTCCGAGTGAGAGGTCCTACAATATCCACTGCAACCCTCTCAAACGGTGTTCCCACTATGGGCATTTCCCCTAGAGTTGCAGGAGCAGTCCAGTGCTTTGGAGCTACCCTTTGACATTCTGGGCAGGATTTGACATATCTTTTTATATCCTCCGTTATCCCTGGCCAGAAGTAATGACAAGCTATACGCTGTCCGGTGGCGCTGATCCCCATGTGACCACTGAAGGGAATCGCATGTCCGAGTTCCATCACTTTATCTCTATATGAAATGGGAAGAACCAGCTGGTTGTGACCATTTGTTCCAGTTCCGGCTTTCCTGTATAAGAGTTTATTCTTCATGAAATATTCCCCCTTGCTCGGAGGTGTGTGGCATTTGGGCAATTTTTTTAAAACAGGGCTTGAGTGTCCTATCCTCAGCCTGCGCCTTCCTCATCTCCTCTGGATGAGCATTTATAGGTTCACCTTCTTCCTCCTTCTTCTGTGACCTGGTCTGCACTGTCGCCATGATCACAGGTTTCTCGGGATTCCCCAAGAAGACGTATCTACACCCCAATATCAGAGGGTAGATTGGTTCATCTATCACTGCTGCTCTGATTTCTCCTTCCACATAGCGAGTTTTCACCGTTATCCTTGCGATGGGAAGTGTCATGAGTGGTATGTCCTTAGTCGCCCCTTGTATTTCCACTGTTTCTGTGGTATACTGACTTGGGTCCACTAGGCTAGACTTCACAACTGAATCATAATCCAAACCTGTATCATAAAGGCACCTTATGGTGACCCCATTACAAATAACATCCTCACAAACTGGGGGGTGATAAGGTTCCTGTTGTCCCTTAGGATTAACCTTTAATCTTTGCGTCCCCGACTTCATTGCAGCAATGTTTGAAGGTTTCCTTCTACAAAATTCGGTGTTATGGTTATCCTTCTTGCACCATTTGCACCATCTTTTTCCTTGGTTCAACGGTTTTCTTTCATTGAACTTTTGGTCATTGAACTGTGAGTTTCTGTCGCGATAGTCATTTCTTGGCCGCTCAAAATTTGTCCTACCCTTATTTCCCTGCTCTCTATTATCAAATTTATTAAATTGCTGTGGAGCTTTAAAATTGTCTATGTGCTTCTTCTTAGCACCACTTACCTCTGCCTGAGCTGCCTGATACCTCTCAGCAACATTTAAAATTTCCCCCAACTTCTCTGCACCTTGTTCCATGAGAAATTTTCTCATGTCTGGAGCCATGGACTCTCTCAATTGCTCAATCATGATCATTTCTTTAAGATCTTGGGTCTTCCCCAGAGCCGTCCATTTCTCCAAATAGTTTTCTAGTCTGGCAGAGAATTGGTGGTATGTCTCCCCAGACAACAGTTTGGCATTTCTAAATCTCTTACGATAAAATTCACCATTCTTCTCGTACCTTAATAACAAAGCCTGCTTTAACATGTCATAATTGTCTTGGTCTTCTCTGTTCATTTTGGCAAATACTTCATAAGAAGCACCCCTCAATCCCTGTGATAGCTTTAAACTCCACCTCTCTCTCTCTCTAACCCATATGTAGTAGCTAATAACTCAAAACGTCCCAGGTACCCCTCTATGTCATCGTCTTTCTCAACAAAATGGTCTAAATGAAACCCCATAGCTGAGTTTGAGGCTCCCATACTGGGCGTAGCATCTGAGGCAAAAGGGCTGGCACCATTTTCAGGGGCCGGGCCTTGTAATTCCAGCTCCCTTAGTCGTAATTCGTGCTCCCTCTGCAACCTTCTATCTTCTGCCTCCCTTTCGGCAGTCAACCTTTTTTCTTCTGCCTCCCTTTCGGCCTTTTTATCTTCTGCCTCCCTTTCGGCCTTTTTATCTTCTGCCTCCCTTTCGGCCTTTTTATCTTCTGCCTCCCTTTGCTGTCGTTTTTCTTCTGCCTCAATCTGCAGCCTCTTAATTTCTCTATCAGCCTCAATTTGTAATCTCTTTTCTTCAGCTAACCTGTCAGCCTCTAATTTTCTTTCAGCCTCTTTTTCTAATCTCCTTTCTTCCCGTTCAATATATTTATCACATTCAGTCGTTACGTATTGAATTAAAATTTGACCATCCATCCCCATCTCCTTCGCAGTGAGCACAGCAGCTGATCTAAACTTTGCTAGCTCTGCCATACTTTTTGGACAATATAATAATATACAAGATAAATCTCTAACCAGTAAATACACTAAGTACTTCTAATTACTATATGACTATAGTCTAACTAATTCTAACTAACCAGTTAACTAATTAATTATTACTGGCTGTGAAGATTCACCAACTTTTATCTGCAGGGACACTTTTAATTTTAAAGGAAATTTTACAATTTATTTCCCTACTTTTATTTCTCCCACCAGGAGATCCTAATTTTACTGTTGGGCTAATTATCCCTGGACAAGACCCCAATTTATGTAGTGGTGTTGATGGTATTGTATGATGGTGTTATTACTACATGTAACTTGTATGAGGCCAGCTGTGAAGGCTCCTGAGATAAAATGTGGTTGAGAATTATCAGAAGGCCTTTCTTGCTACCACTACGACCTCACACTTAATTTTTTTTTTTTTTCTTAATGAATGTGGCTACGTAAAGTGTCTAGGGTAATGATGTGTAATGTGGTGTGTTAGTTATAAATACACCCACAGACATTTAAGAAGACTAATAAGATTAACAAGTGTTAAAATACACTGAACTAACTCACGTGTATAAAGTTTTTGATATAATTATATTACATTTATTTGTTCTGGATCAAGTTTTATTTTGACCAGAACTTGTTTTAAAAGAAGGATTTAAAATTTATGAAAATTATGCATGGAATGTTACATAATAAATACAAAAGTGTACATATTTAAGTACTAGAATAGTTAGTTTTATTCAAATGTTCTGGTAGTCAGCTACTAGGGAGGATATTTATTGTCTGTGCTGTGGGGTGGTCTCATCACACCTGTCTATATTGACTACACCGTGTCCAGAAACTGGTGGGAATTTTTATGGGGATATTAGTCACTACCAATAGTTGGTGAATGTCCAGCAGACCAGAGGCTCACTCATCTTTTTGTAGCTCTGGTGCTGAAAACTTGCGGTCCCACCTCTCCGTGCTGGCGGACAATAATGGTGGTCTCTGTCACAAGAACTGCACAGATACACTCGAGTAAAGTCACCCACCGGATAGACTCTGCTTTGTTGTCGATAGAAAACTCACAGCTCTGCAATCAAAGTATGGGCTATGTGTCAAAATCTATTCTATACCCACGTCTGGACACCACACTGACACAACAACCACATCATACAGACAGGTCAGATCTCTCTGACCAAACAGCACAGTTACCATGGTGGGTTTACCTCAGATAGATCCTCCCAGACTATAGATTCTGAAAAATATTTATTAGTTGTTGGCCCTAAAAGAAGATAGGTAATCTGTTTCAACGCTTGATATATCTTGCATAATCCTTGCTGTAGTTTATGTACCTTGTTGGTCCCTAGACCCTGACTTGGGCGGGGGGTCTAGAGCAAAATCCCTACTGGTTTGTAAGGCTATATTATGATATGGCAGTATCAAATCACTCGAACATGAAACAATATTCAAAATATATAAAGAAATAATTTCAATCTTACCAGATTAAGAATACATAACACAGAATTGCTAGCAAAACTCAGCTGAGCTGCTGGCTATAGTATGGCGTCCCTAAATTTATTCACTGTCTTTCATATGGGAACACACCACACTTTAAAATCTGTGTCTAACACTGAACAATTATTGAAGAATGACCCCAAATGCGCTCTGAGCGCTTTGTGTTTCTAAAAAAAATGTGCTTGATTTTTGAAGCAACCTTTCTCTCCCCTTAAAATTTTGTCGTAAAAAGTTATATTTAGACACAGCTACCGCTCAAAACCCCTCTCCTCCATAATAAGTAACTTTGAACACCTGTTCCCAAGGTCGTGTTTTTGTGTGCAAATTGTGACACTTTTAGATTCAATATAGTCTAGCGATGATGTGAACTACACTGTCTTTTGTCATTATCTTCAATATTATCTATCCGTTTGTAAAATTAAGATCATATTAGTTCACTGCTCAGAATAGGCCATCCGGCCAGCTAATTTTTATATTCCTAACATTAATATTAAGAAAATTTACTTTTAAATTTTTGTAATTTTCCTACCATCCGCGTTCTGCCGCTCAATTCAAATCAAAATCTTAGTATCGCAAAAGCGTCCATTTCCGTACCTCGTGTCAATTTGGGGGACGTGAATTTTTTACTTTCCTCCATCCCCCCCAATTGCGTCTCCTTAGCCTTGCTACGCAATCTTTCCAGTCATATTTTTTCCTTTTTGATCCTCCGTTCCCCTCCTGTCTAGCAAGGCAAAATTTATAGAGGATGATGACCCGCGGTCTAGGCGATCATGTACATCAGCAGCTTACGCATTATGTTTTTTATCCTTAAATGTTATCTTTGGAGTATTTTACCGTTGTATCTCGGTCAATTTCACTACAGAGTTGAAGATTCTTATTTTTGTGCCGGACATGGCTTCTTTTAATTTCCATATATTTCCCAGTGCCATGAAAGCTCCTGTTGCCATTCATATTCTAATTTGATATCACCTTCGCCTTACAAAAAATTGTAGGTTTTTATCGTGCTTAGAACACCCCAATGTGGGTAATAATATTTACTGTCACTGGCTGTTTTACGTCTAGTGGCGTAACTGTGCTTCTCAGGGAGCGTACTTCAGATGTCAGACATATTTTGTGATGTGATCGAGTGGCAGGACAGTGACAGAGTGTAGATCATGAGTTAAGAAGACCCAGTAGCATCTGACCAAGGAGCGGTCACACGTTTGGCTAACCAGAGAACTCTTTTTTTTTTGTATTATTATTATTATTTTTTAAATGAATAAGCGATTTTAAACCGGCATTTATTGTGCTGATTGACTCGAGGAAGCCATGTTTTAACTGGACAGTAACAGAACGTTGGCGATCTATTAGCTATTACATAAAGTTGAAATTAACCCCTTGAGGTTGCATCTTGTTTTGACGCCGTGTGTTAGAAAATAGTGAATGATAGTTTTTGGTCTTCTGACAGCCTAGTACTTAGTTGGCGATTCTCATACGATATTAGTTTTGTCTGATCTGATGTGTACTTTTTCGCCGTAGAATACACGTCACATGTGGCGTATAACTATATTCATTTTGTGCTCGTTGTAGTATAATAACTTGCAGTGATGCTCAGTGGCTGTTCATTACTTGAGCGTGTCTAGAAGGATGCGTGACAAACCCTTAGATTATGACGAGTCGGCTTGCCTATATGATGCGTGACAAACCCTTAGATTATGACGAGTCGGCTTGCCTATATGATGCGTGACAAACCCTCAGATTATGACGAGTCGGCTTGCCTATATCGCTGATATTCTTACAGCCATAACGTAAATACATATCTATTCACACATATAATGTTCGTTATTATTCATCTATTGTATTTTAAATTGTGTTTTGTTTTGTTCTTTCTTTTATTGCCTCTTCAGCTGCATATCGCATATGTACAAGTAATGGAACAGCTGTCTGATGGTACATTCCACAGCATCACGTGTTACAGTTTATGTCTGATAAATTTTTATTGAGTGAGAAAAGCAGTGGCCCCTTAACGGCAACCAGGCCATGCGGAAAAATAATCAAATAACTGCATTTATTAGAATAAATATGGTAACAGCTGAAGGCAGTAAACTATAATGGTGTCGGAGAATGCTTCATGCACGAATAATCGATCGCAAACTTTTAACTATTCGATCCTTGTAGGTACAGGGTGATGGAAAAATGCCTTCCTATTTTTAAATGTGGATATCCTGACGTGTATCTATCAGATATACAGGATACACCGTCTAAACGAGGAACATTAACTGTCATTGTTTAAGTTTTATTTGTTTATTTCCAGAAACAAAATAAATTAAATGAAATCTAAAGTAGCCAATAAGGTTACAAGAGAGGACACAATTAAGTGCCAGCTGTCAAGTAATGTGCTGAACACATCAGTTCTCACGCTCAGCTCGAAGTTAATGGGACATTTCATGTTATGAAATAAAATTGTTGTTAATTCTCGTTATTGTGACATTGTGTCAAATAAATTGATTGGATATGAGTGAAGAGATAAAAATTTAAATAAAAGACGTGACATTGTAATCCGTCTGTCAATTTTGATTTGGCTGTAAATTCTATAAGTTCATGAATGGTAGTGGTTCGAATCATTCAAGTAACTTCTTGTTAAAGACATGTAGAGATCTAGACATTTTTATTTATTAACAATGGAAACTGTAACATGTAGAGATCTAGACATTTATTATTAACAATAGAAACTGTAACAGAAGCTGGATTGCATAAGCAACAAACATGGATATTCACTCAATAACTCATGTATGTCCCTTCAGCTCCCCAGGGAGTATAGGCCTTAAACAAATTCACACCACGTGCTCTTGTCACGTGCCATACGCTCAATGTCTTAATTATCCATTTCTATTTGTTTCTAATAATGATATTTTCGGGTCTCTCTGTATTTTGTCAAAATCCAGTGCAAGTCAATACTGGGACACATCAGAAATGCTTAAAAAGTTACTCAACAAGCATACAGAGAATATAAATAATAATACAAAGAGCAATGGAGACACTAATCTTCCTCTGCATTGCAATAAATAAATAAAGCCCTGTTATCCTTCAATACTTGTTCCCTCCCCGCGGAGCATAGGCCTTCAATAAATACACGCCAAGATTTCCTGTCCTGTGTCATCCCGTCAAGGTCTTATCAAGTTTGTTTGATCAGATTCATGTCCAGGTCTTATCAAGTTTGTTTGATCAGATTCATGTCCAGGTCTAATTACTTTCTCCGTGCGCCTTCTCGTCTCCCTCTATTTCTGATATCTATGAGCTCCAGAGCAAGGACTACCTTGTCATGCTATCAAGTGGTTTTTCTTAATGTACGCCATTTGCAATATCAGCATCTTCTCACATCTTGGTCTACTGATATTTGTTGTGTTCTTTCCATCACTTACATGTTTGATGATCTTGTCATACAATGTCAACCCTTCTACTCTGCACACGCAACCGTTTATCAAAGTATGTATCTTTACGAAAGTCTGTATCTGTCGTGTTAGAGATAATTATTGAATATATACGCCTATCTATCTATCATGATGGGAGATAAGTGTCACGTGTATCCAAAGATCGCTGTCTTACGTTTTATCTTGCAGGGTTGTCATCCTTGCTACAGCCTAATCATTGTGTGACTATCTATGCTCAGAAGTCGTTCTCCCTCAAACAAGTGTTAAGCCCTTTATATCCTAGATAATTGGGAGAGCGGCAGTCCTTTCTCCAAGGTGTCACCCCCCTGTTGGTTTGTTTCCGCTTGCACTGGGAATCGAACCCATGTCACCTTGGTTGCAGTGTCTAAATTTAGTATTTCTTACAGGACCCTCTAGTAAAAACGTGCCGTCATATTTTGATCAATACAATAACCATTGAATGAGAACTGAGAAGATAATGCTGATGATGTATAGGACACATGTGGAGAAAACATGTTGATAGTATGACACGGACGTCTTTGTTCTGGGATCTTCAGGGTAAGAGTCGTAGAGAGAGAGAGAGAGAGAGAGAGAGAGAGAGAGAGAGAGAACACTCACCCTCCCCCCCCCCCCCCCCCCCCCCCCCCCCCCCCCCCCCCCCCACACACACACATAAATGTGGAACAGAGAACTGAAGATATGAAAAGATGTTGAGCTGATGGCACAGGACGGAAGCACCTGACACAACTGTGTTAAAGGTCAATGATCTTTGTGTAGCCAAGAGATAATGTTGACATTTTTCCCTCTTTAATTACCAGAATTGTGAGCAAGTAATTACAGCGAAATACCAGACAGTGACTTCATCATTACTAACGTTTGTCTTTGCTATAATTAAAATCTATATTAAACTTTGGCTATAAACGAGTTGTCTTACTACAGAGTCTGTTTACATACAACACGGACCGAGGCGGCATCTGATTAACAAATATTTGAAATTCTCCAAGTGCAGCTGTTGGTGTCAAAGGTCGTTATCGTCCTGCACTTCAAGTTAAAATGGTCGTTATTTTCACACAGCCGGCGAGTGTAGATCAGATAGCAAGAAGGAGATAAAAACGTTATTATTACTATCTGTACGGGCACGAATTTAGTTTGTTTGTCAGTTGTTCTTTACAATTGTTTATTCTGTTGTTTATGTCTTTTTTCTTTGTACATGAATTTGTAGGGTTTCTCCTTTTACACAGCCTTGTACACAAGTTTGTCGTTTCTGTCTTTTACACATCCTACCTTCTACATAAGTTTAACTCTGTTTCGCTCATCTTTTCTTGTACGTGTATTATCTTATCTTTCTCAATCACACATCATTTTGTAGTCGAGTTTTCCTGTGTCTTCTACTTTCATACTTGTGTTTTTTCACATGAATCCGTCTGCATCTTCGCTTTTACAAGTCTTTCTTGCTACATGAATATGTCTTTATTCCATTCGTCCAAACTTCATTCTTGCTACATCAATCAATACACTTTAGCTCCCCGATGAGCATAGGCCTTCAACAAACACATGCCAAGTCTTCCTGTCCTGTGCCATTGTAGTGGATTGATGGTATTGTATGATGGTGATATTACTACGTGTGATGCATGAGGTCAGCTGTGAAGGCTCCTGAGATAAAATGTAGCTGTTAATTGTCAGAAGGCCCTTCTTGCTACCACTTCGACCTCACACCTATCTTTTTTTACTAATGAATGTGGCTACGTTAAATGTCTAGGGTAATGATATGTACTGTGTTGTGGTAGTTTACATACACACACAGATATTTACTAAGTCTAATAATATTAATAAATGTTATAATACACTGAACTAACTCAAGTGTGTAAAATTGTGATAGTAATTTTCTTTAAATTTATTTGTTCTGAACCAAGGTTTTAATTTGGTCAGAACATATGAAAGGTTTTGCAATTTTGAAAGAAATGCATGAATATTACATAATAAATGCAAGGTGTGTACATATGTATGTTACTAGACTAGTTAATATTACTACTGTTTATAGTTGTAATCTATTTTGGGAGAACATTTAATGGATGTGCTGTTGGGGTGGCCTCATCACTCCCTGTCTATGGTGACTACACATTGTCCAGTTATTGGATGGAATTTTTATGGGTGTGTTAGCAAATAAGTTGAGTTGGTGAATTCTCAGCAGACCAGGCGCTCACGTAGCTTGAATGTGTAGCTCTGGTGCTGAGATCTGGTGGCCCCACCTCTCCGTGCTTGGGGGCTATAATAGAAGTCTGGTGGCCCCACCTCTCCGTGCTTGGGGGCAATAATAGAAGTCTGGTGGCCCCACCTCTCCGTGCTTGGGGGCTATAATAGGCTGCTCTGACAAAATGTTACTGCACGGGTCCACTCTGGTAATATTCAACAACTCAGTTGACACCACATTGGTGCCAACTAAAACTCACAGTTCTGCAATCAAAGTATTAGTCATGTGTCAGAATTCCATCCTCTAACCATTTCTGGACACAACACTACACAACAACAACACCACATAGACGGGTCAGATCTTTCTGACCGAACAACACATCTTACCAAGTTGGTTTCACATACAGTAGAACTCCATTTATCCGAACCCCAATTATCCGAACATCCAATTATCCGAACACTTTTTCCAGAAAAAAAAATCAGACGCCACCAGTCACGTTAGACTACATTTCTGAATCTTTTGATGCGGCAAGCTTCAAGTGTGTGCGAACAATTTGTAGAGGATGGTATGGGCTAATGGTCGGTCGCTTACGTACAGGATGTCAGTTAGATCATAAAGTCAGTTAATATCTGGTTTACCAATCCAGTGTACGTGTGCGTTCTAAGCAGAACACTGGCTAAACAGACAGTTCAACTAGGAAAAGGTGAAACTGTGTATTAACTTGCGAGGATTTTCAATGTTGGGAAAGCTACCGTCTCTGACATCAAAAGTAACAAGGATAAAATTATGAGTTTTGCATCGAAATTGGATTGTGAAAATGGGTCGAAGAAACGTACGTAAAACCATGAGAAATGCGAAAGATTTGAAATTGGAAGAGGCTTTGTATATATGGTTTGTGCAAAGAAGAAGCAAAGGGGAACCTTTCTCTGGCTCTCTATTGTGTGAAAAGGCACTTCAGTTCAACAATCAACTTGACGGTCCTCCTGACTTTAAGGCTAGCCAGGGATGGTTAAGAAACTTTAAATCTCGTCATGGCATACGAGAATTGGAGATTCAAGGGGAATCTTTATCTAGCGATGCAACTGCCGCTGAAAATTTTAAAGAAACATTCTTGGCTTTTTTGGAAGAAGAAGGTTATTTACTCGATGATGTGTATAATGCCGATGAGACTGGCTTATACTGGAAATCATTGCCTCAAAAATCACTTGCATCTCAGCGCGAAGCAGCTGCCCCTGGGTTTAAAAAGTGCAAAGAGAGAGTAACAATTTTGGTAGCCGCGAATGCCAGTGGAAGTCATCGTTTACCGGTGCTAATGATCGGCAAAGCCAAAAAACCACGTTGTTTAAAGAATGTGACATGTCTCCATTGTGCTGCAAAGCACAGAAGAGTGCTTGGATGAATAGTGAAATATTTCTTGATTGGTATACAAATCAGTTCATCCCAAATGTGAAGAGATTGAGAGAACAAGAAAAGAAAAATGAAAAAGTATTCTTCTTCTGGACAATGCACCATCTCATCCAGAGACGGATACATTGAATGCAGTTGATGCAAATTTTAAAGTAATTTTTCTGCCTCCCAATGTAACAGCACTGATTCAACCAATGGATCAGAGTGTTATAGCAAAGCTTAAAAAGATGTACAAGAAGGAAGTCCTGCGTCGTTTATTGTTGGCTGAAGATGAAGAAAGTGTGGTGGCGTTTTCCAAAAAGCTTAATCTCAAAGACTGCTGCTATATGTTAGCTGATGCTTGGACCACCCTGTCACAAGATAATCTCAACAAGGCTTGGAATATATTGCTTGGGAAAAAAGGAGGAAATGAAACTACTGCAGTGGACACAAATGATGATTGTATAAATGAAGTTGTGGAACTGTTTCAAGCAATGCCCGGATTTTCGGACTGTGACAAAGATGATGCACACATGTGGCTAGAAGATGATAATGATTCTGGTTTTCAGTTTTTGAATGACGAAGAAATTTTGTCTTTTGTGCAAGAAGAAAACCAAATACATGTAGTGACCGATGATGAAGACTCCTCAGAAGTACATGATGTACTTGTAGATTATGAAGAAAACCCAAAACGTCGACCAAGTCCTGAAGAGGCCTTTATAGCACTAGAAACAGCGATGGCTTGGTACGAGCAAGAAGATGACAGCTGTCCTACACAGCTTCTGCTGTTGAAGAGAATGCGGGAATTAGCAGCCAAAAGCAGACTATCCAGTTTGGTGCAAAAGAGGATTCCTCATTATTTTAAATAGTGGGCTACAACTGTGCAAGTACATGTATACGTAAGTTGCGCCTGGTTTTGAATCGTTTGTAATATTATTTTGAAAACATTTCTCTTTCTTAACAAAAATAATTAATACAAGTAGTACATGCACTGCAGTGTAATGAAAGATTTTGGTGATACAGTGATCTAATACAGTGTGGGTATTATTATTACAGTACAAGTAAATATGTTTTATAGTGTATTTTCTTTGTGATCGTTAATTATTTTTAGAAATATGTGTACATGTACTCGATACATTATGTAATCCAATTATCCGAACATTTGATTATCCGAACGATGCTGGGTCCCATGGGGTTCGGATAAATGGAGTTCTACTGTAGTATAAGTTCTCCCAGACTACCGATTCTGAAATATGTTCATTAGCTTCCTGCCATAGAATAGGATAGGTGATATGTTTCACTGATCTCAACACTTGATCTGTCCTTCCTAATCCTTACTGGAGTTTATGTATTTTATTTGTCTCTAGACCCTGAACTGGGGCGGGGGGTCTAGAGCGAATCCTTACTTGTTGTAAGGGACAGATTATGCTATTGCAGTATCAAATCACTCGAAACCTTAAACAAATATTAAAATGTACAAAGAAATAATTTCAGTCTTACCAGAATTATGAATATAGAACACAGTTAAATGCTAGCAAAACTCAGCTGAGCTGCTGGCCTTAGTATGGCGTCCCTCTAAATATTTCAATAGCTTCTGGGAATTACACCACTTAATAATTCACTGTCTACTAGGACAACTTATAATGACTGGCACAAAATGCGCGTCTGAGCGCCGATAATATATTCATCTATGGCCAATCACTGCCTTTTCTTTTTTCAAATTCAAATATCCTACCACAAAGTCATTTCAGTCATACCTCAGTCAAGTATGCCTTATTGTCTGTTGGTCCGTCCGTCTCTACTTGCGTTTCACAAAAAAACACACTTGTTTTTTGAACCAACTCTGCCTTCCCCTACACAATTTTGCCGTTTAAAGTTATTTTTAGCCACAATTCACCATCCCACCCCGTCTCTTCATTCCAACTAGATTTTAGCACTTGCGTCTTCAAGGCCACAATTTTTTGAAAATTAGTGACATGTTTTATTTCAATGCAGACGATCGTTGATATGAACAACACAGTCTTTTGTCAATATCTTTCTTATTATCTATCCGTCTGTATAAATGAAAGCATATTATTTCACTGCTCAAGATGGGCCATCCGGCCAGCTAGGTTTTATATTCCTAACATTATTATTAAGAAAAGTTACTTTTCAAATATTTTCTAGAATCTTCTGGAATGCGTTCATCACTGCATTCAAATAAACGGACTAAGTTATCGCAAAAGCGTCCAAAAAATGACTGTGGCGTATAATATCCAAGGTCCCTTTTGTCGATTTCTTTACTTTATGTCAACTTGGGGAACGTGACTTTTTCCTCCTTTCCCCACCACTTGCGTCTTTTAGCCTTGCTACGTTGTATCATTGGAGATATTTTAACGTTGTATCACGGTTAATTTTGTGACACATCTCCCCACTTGAAAACATGCCTACGGCAAGTTCTAAAACCAGTGATACACATAGATAAAATCTCTCCTTACGCCTGCCAATACTCTAATTTTGATCACAGGGGTGCCGACTGAGGAAATCTGCACCGACATTCAATTTGCCTGGGATATATTGGATACTAAACTGATAAGGTTGAAGCAATAAAGACCACCTCAGCAATCTTGCGTTTTCATGCTTAGCCTGAGATAAGAATACGAGAGGCTGATGGTCCGTCTCGACCACAAAAGTCCTACCATACAGATAGATTTGAAACTTCTTTATTGCCCAGATTAACGCTAAACATTCTTTTTCGCTTGTGGAGTATCCTTGTTCCGCCTTATTCAATTTGCGGCTTGCATAAGCGACTGGTTTCAGTTCCCCATCAGGTGAAGATGATCTTTGCAACAAAGCCGCTCCGAGTCCTACATTACTTGCATCGGTTCTTAAGACAAAGTCCTGTGTCAAATCAGGTAGTTTGAGAATAGGCTTGCTAGTGAGTTTTTCCTTTAAGTCTTGGAACGCTAATTCACTTTGCGCAGTCCAATTAATTTTATCTGGAAGTCCCTTGCGAGTCAGATCAGTCAGAGGAGCACAAATAGAGTTAAAATCTTTGATATATTTTTGATAAAATCCGCATAACGACACGAATGATCGCACATCCTTTTTTGTTTGTGGTCTAGGTGCTCTCTGCAGTTTTTCCAAGTTCTTGGGTTCAGGGGTCATACTACCCTGATATACAGTGTGTCCCAAGAATTCCAACTCTTTGCATCCAATGCAACATTTTGTTGGCCTAGCAGTCAAGTTCGCCTCCCTAAGCCTATTAAATAACATTTCTAGAGCTTCAATGTGTTCTTCAAATGTCTCTGTGGCGACGAGAATATCATCCATGAAATTCGTGATACATGGGTTATTCAGGGGATCCAACAATTTGCGCATCATCCTTGAAAATACACTCGGAGCATTTTTCAGTCCGAATGGTAGCATGTTGAATTCATAATGTCCATCCGAAGTGCTAAAAGCCAAATAAGGTCTCACTTCAGGCTTCACTGGGATCTGGTAATAGCCTTTACTAAGATCCACCTTTGAAAAGTATTTTGCCTTGTTCAGTCTGGCAATAACTGTTTTGTGTCTGGTAATGGATCCACTTGTCCTTCTGTGACAGCATTCAGTTTCCTGTAATCTATGCACAGTCTGTGTTCCCCAGACGGTTTTCTCAACAAAACGACACTAGAACTAAAAGATGATTCACTGTGCGAAATAATCCCCTCCTTCAACAAATACTCTATTTCTTCCTTCAATGCCTTCTCCTTCGCTAACGGAATAGAATAGGCTCTCATACAGATTGGGTTTGAGTCTACCAGTTTCATGTCATACTGTAGCAAATTTGTATGGCCTGGTTTATCTGTAAATACATCTGTATGTTCCTCCAGAACCTGTTGAACTCTCTCCCTCTGGTTTTTAGTCAGGTGCTTACTGACTTTTACCTGTGCTGCTGTTTCACAAGGATGTAATGGGTATTCATGTGAGGTGAGTGGTTCCTTTTTGCATTTGAGTTGCGATAGCTAAGGTCCGTAAGGGGGTGCCTTTCCTTGGAGTACAGGAAGAGCACCAAGCCTGTCAGACTATTAGAAGGCAAAAGGCCTCAGCCTAGCAACCTTCTTCTTCCCCATCTTTGCACCAACCCCCCCCCCCCCCCCCCCCCCCCCCCCCCCCCCCCCCACCACGCAGTAGTGTTTACCGCTTAACTGTTTTTAGAATACGAGTGTTCTTGCAGCCCTTTCGTCCGTAGCATCGTTGCTTGTTAGATGCGTTATCATAGGACTGAGCACGTGATATTTCCAAATGAAAGCTTTATAAATGTTCACCAAGGGACTTGTCATTTTGCTTGAATGCAAGGTCATGGTATCGAGATGATTACCATGGTTTTTCCGATCGGTAAAAATCGTTAAAATATATCTCACAGGTTTTCGACGCCC
>JAMPIV010021643.1:0-72500 GCA_024509875.1 Oreohelix idahoensis
CTGATGCATGCTTTGCAGCGACAGGCTGACGCCTCTAGGAAGAGGTTCCAACTCCCTAGTTGGAAGTTGGAAGATAACGTTCGCTCAATCTCTTGCTGCTAGACTGGATTCGTTACGTGTAAAAGTTATGAGGGTGCCCGTAGGGAAATTTTTTCTCATGATTGTGAACGTGTCTGAAGGAGATGGTCGTTATTGAACAACTGAAGGACACCATGAACTTCCGACATGAGAAGATTTCTGACAAGAGAAATGGGGCAGCACAATTTAGAATCCATCGTCCAGATTGGCGGAAACTTTATCTAGGCAGCGCTAACGAGAATGACCCCACATCCCGGTGGAACCAAACGGAAGAATTAAATCGAGGCCTGGACACCTCAGACACACTTGGACCCCCAAATGAATCTAACCTTACCTCCACCACTTCAAAAAGCATGGACAAGCCGAGACTACAAGACTACTCAGAGATCAGGCTTTCCAGCCTCAGAGGCGGGGAGAAAAGTGGTGTAAGACGTGCAAAAATGAGCAATCACAATACTGCCGAGTGCAGAAGGAAAAACCCCTCCACATCATGTTTGCAAGTTGGTTACAGGTGGAGGGCGGCTGTTGACAGGACAGGAACTGACAGTGAGTCAGAAATAGCCTCCATCACCCACCCTATACAGGAGACAGTGACCGTGAATGGACAACCAAGATTCAATCGGGATGTATGAACACAGTTTGTTTGAGTCTTATGACGCGTTAAGGTACCGTTTTCTTCATCTCTGGTGACACCCGGAACAACTCAACCAAAGAAAAACAGGGATATCCAGGGGCCACTCAAGGGAGCATTTACCCTTAAATTTGCCCATACGAAGATCAGGTCAGTTGTTCGCTCTATGAGTGGCAAGGGGAGATCTCAATGCTGCAGTTTTATGAGGGACGTCCTTTCTATCCGTCCCTGATGTTGGGCGTAGATATGGGTCTTTTTAGGAGAAACCAGTAAAGCCCCTGTGGTGTTATGGCTGCGCGGTCCAGACCAGGTCTGTACTCCAAACGTCAACGTAATAGAGGAGGGACTCTGAGTTAGAAATTCATCCGAATAAGATGAAAATGGGAGGGCTCAAGCAGCTGATAGCACATTGGGGCCTTGCTTTGGCAAATTGAAAAAAACTCACATAACCCTCGAAGAGCGAGGGTGACTTTTATATGGAACATGGGACATCACTTGCACAGGAAAGCTGGCAGTGAGGGCTAAAAAAGTCCTCATGGACAGATATTGGTGCGGTGCCATACCATCATATAGAAATAAAGTTATGGAATGTGGGCACGGTGCTGACTTTGAGTGTTAACACCTGGGTAATGGTGACATCCACAAATCAAAGGATAGCCACCCGTTATTATTGGCCCGGCATCACAGAAGACATAGCTCGATATGTCGAAGTTTATCCTGTTCAGAGTGTAACCAGGTAACACTCAACACACATAGGATAGACCAGTTACAGCGACCTAGGGAAGCTGAATTGCTGCAGACGTTAGGATCCAAAAGAATAACCAGGAAGAAAACTCAACAATACTTACCATGGGAAGAACAACGTAGGGGCATATTTTTTGAGCAAGACATCCGGACGCAACTCGAGGAGATAGGAGAAACTGAAAAAGAAGAGAAGAAACAGGACCAGAGGAGTTGGACGGAACGTCCAAACTTGAGGAGGGGCTTGTGTGACAACTTGCCCAATCTTCTCTTTCATTTTTTTTTATTATTTACGTGACATTCATTTTTTTCTCATCCTCAATGCATGGATTGCAAAGTCCTCAGGGAATTGTCACTTGTCGGAAAATCTCCTAGCGTTCGGTTATATTTACTCCTCGCTATTTTTAGGTACGACGTCATTGTTGACCAATGACATCGGTAGCGAGAGAAATCCGTTACTTTTAATTTAGAACTGCTTGAACTTGGGGAGAACCCAGTTTCAGGCCACTTAGGAAAAACATCACGTGACTTTTAACATTATTGGATTGGAGCGTCTAAACGAGGCTAACGGTCACATGTAGATGCCCGCGTGTATGGATTCACGTGTGTCCAAGCGGAAATGTCCCGCTAAATAAAAGTGCGCCCAACACGGCCATTTTTCACCTACGCACAAGGTAACCAAGCAAGCTAGACCTAAGCAAAAATTATCAGAAATCGATCGGCGCAATTTAATTCTCTTGCATTAAAAGCACTGAAGCCCATATTGCGTCTAATTGCGGGTTAGCGTCCACCTTTTGAGTAGTCTATGGTGTGGAGCCTTGCCACGACAGTCCAATCTCAGCGCAGAATACGGAGTCGAGCATAGAGGAAGGCAAATCCGAACCATTCAAGACCTACCTGGGGGCAACGTCAGGGAGACCGGTGGGAGAACTAACCTCACTTCACTTTATCAGCCGAGTGGGCTGAAAAGCTTAAGTCCACGAACAAAGGGAACTCACCTAAAATCAATGCCACAAAATTTTCGTACATCCAATGATGAAAAACACAACTTGAATTGTGTGAACAGCATAATACATACAGCAGAACACTAAATTCCATCGACAATAGGCTATCATTCACCATCTATTCATTTAGAATAGCACAATTTAGAACCAAGTTATGGGTGTATATACTGTACCCCCACGCTAAAGTTTGTTCCCTTCCATTAGATTGCTTGTGAATCCTATTACCTGCTAAGTTTTCTCTTCCATTATAACAAACCACCCAATCACCAGGGTAGGGGGTACTGTGGGGGGGCGGGCACTCGTGCACTGGGGGAGGGGGGCTACTCGTAACCGTAATATAATATACATTAAAGTACCATAAAATAGATCATTACAACTGAGAAGGGGACGAATCGGTTATAGCGAGACCACCAAATGCATCGATCCTATACAGATCTCTTTTCCATCTAACCGGTCGAAGCTTTAGGAGAATTCCTCACCCTCTTCGCGTCACCCCTTCGGAAGTATGGGAAAACCCAGCATCGGATTTCCTTGAGGTCCAAATGATCTTCCACATCAGTGATAGTACTTCATTACCTATTTTCCTCTAATAATCAATAGAACTCTCACTCTTAGTATCCTGTAAACGCTAGAGTGAGATCGACAGACAACCAAGCATTGTGAAATTATCATCGAATAATCACCAGCTGTCATAGTGGTCCACAATCTCACGATAAGGTTTGGCTTGCAACACAATCTCCAACGTCACTAGATGTCTGTACTCACTTGTAGATGTCTTGATGGCGCCACTCTGATAGCCGATCTCTTTCCTCCTGTCCATGCCTCTGCAGGATGCAGTTGAGATTCATCTTCCCACACTTTATAGGGACTCAGCATGTGCTACTTCCGCTTGTCATGTTTAGAGAGTTGATTAACATCACTCTCTCTCAATTCTGTTCGACCGTTATGTAAACGTCTTTCACTGTATGCACACGGCAGACTGAGAGATAAGCGGTAAAGGTACAAGGATCCCGTTTACACGCCCATCTGAGGCATATTAGGCGAATATGGTCGTTATAGCCCCCCCCCTGCCGATATTTTCTCGTGTTTGACCATCGGCAGCACAGCAGGGGTGATGTGGTCAGGCATCACGCCGGCGCGCTCCTCTAACCTTCACACCAGAGTTGCACTTAGTGCCAATTCTATGAGGCAGCTGGGTCGACCCCAGAGCCATTTATGGTCTAAAATTATCCCACTTCAACTAGGGATTGAACCATGGACCACCGAGCTAGGAATTAAGTGCACTAACCACTGTGCTGCCGCGGCTCCCTTCACTAAAAGTGTTATGTCTTTTTAGATGGCCAAAATATTTTAGGTCTCAAATTTTAATCTCCTTCATTATTTCTTTTGTTTTTCATTCATAGCTTTTCAATGACCTCTGTATTTGTTTTGTTCTCTTTCCGTGAGACATGCCCCATCAATTTTTGAAACGGTTAAGATTAAAAGACCACAAATACCATAACGAGCCGGTCGTTAACTGGTTAGAACGCTTGCCTTCCAGGCCAACGTATTGTGTTCGATTCCCGGCAACAGATTATTGGTTTTTTTTTTTAAATTCAGTCACATGTCTTCAGTTTTTATAATTGTATTTTTGTTAATAAAGCTTCCAAGTGTAAGTAAGTTTTTGTGTGTGTGTGAGAAAGAGAGAGAGAGAGAGAGAGAGAGAGAGAGAGAGAGAGAGAGAGAGAGAGAGAGAGAGAGAGAGAGAGAGAGAGAGAAAGTTTACAAGCTTATTTGCTCGTGGGTAGGTGAACAGTGGAAGTAAATTTAAACTAAATACAAAATGGTGCTTTTCTCATGGATAGATATAAAAATCGCACACCATAGTTCTTTACCGTCTATTTCTTGATAGGGGACTCGTTAGTAGTACAGGGTAATCGAAAAGTCATGTCTTATTTTGAAATTGTTATTCCTTCATACCTGTCCAACTAAATTATGTGAAACAAAGGTCAAAACAAACACAATTAACTGTCAGTTTACTACAGAAATGCTATGTCACAATAGCAATGCCACTCACCGTAAGATCCAGTGTGTCCAACACATAATTTCAAAGCAAGCAGCTGTCTCTGGTTACATTGAGCGTCCGATTACCAGAGTGATTAGAGCTCTGGTCTCTCGCGGCTAAGGTATCGCGGATTGTCGATTCACGTGTAATGTAGACCACCATACGCTCGAGTCTTGACCTCCAGCTTACAATTTTTGGGCAAGCGAGCTGACCCAGCTTGGACTAATGTCTTGGCTCTGAGAGCCCTGTGTGTACACTTTAGGACAGGTCACTAGCAGCAGGGAAGGGACCAGGAGATGGCAGACAGAGAACTAGTCACCCCCACGTCTCGATGCTGGATCTGTTAATGGGAAGTCTCTAGCACTTCACTACCCACCGGCTGTATCTGCTGTGGGACTATCTTTACCTTTAACCTTGTTACGTTAGTTTGTTTACCATTTACATTTTATTTATTTAGTCATACCCTTTTACCCTGGGGTGAAGAGATTTGCCAGAGAGAGCACCATACTATCCTATTGGCTGTCTTTCTTCTAGCCTGGGGTGAAAAGATTTGTCAGAGAGAGCACCATACTATCCTATTGGCTGTCTTTCTTCTAGCCTCGTTCCACTCTAGTCCTCAGTCCTTCAGAGATTGTTTAATGGTGTCCTCCCAGTGGACTCTGGGTCGTCCTGGAGGTCTGAATCCCTGGCTCTTAGTTTCCCATAATTATCGTGTAGCCGATCTTCTTCCAGTCTGCAGACATGGCCAAACTATCGTAATTGGGACCGTTCTGCTTGAGTCTGCAGGGGGCTGGGTTCTGAGGCCTTGACGTTTCGTCTGGTTTAAATTGTATTTTCTTCTGTTTATGGGAATAAGAAATAAATAAAACGTATTTGTCACATTGTTGTTGCTACTCATTGTTTTGACAAGTGTTTTATGTAGATCCAATAGATACACATGAGGATATACAAGTGAAGATATACAAGTGAAGATATAGAAGTGAGGATATACAAGTGAGGATGTACAAGTGAGGATGTACATGTTAAATAAATAGGAAGTGACGTTCGCTCCCATTGTTGATCAGCGTTTCTCAACTTGGGTTCCCCGGAACCCTAGGGTTCCGCGAGAGGTCGCTAGGGGTTCCACGGGAGATCGTGTTTGAAAAAAAAAAAAACAGTTAACTTGTTGGTCAAAGTCTTGTTTAGAACTGTGTATTAGGCTATATTTTGTATTCATATTTCTTGGGCCTATGGTTTTTAGCAGCTTTACTATATAACACTGTCAACAAATGCTCCTGTTATAAATAGCATTAACAACAATTACGTCTACCAAGATTACCTTAATTAAAAATTAAATCCCATTTTAGCTTAAGCCAGTTATTTAACAGAAATGTATTGGTTTGGTTTCGTTTTTTTTTTTTTAAGGATTGTAGTCATTGTACACGGAAAAATGCATCAGTGCTCCGATCTCCTCCCTTAATTCACTCATAAGGAGGATCTCAGCACTTTGCACGAACTCCGTAGCACCGGCGAGAATCCCAGTGTATGTATACAGGAGCCACACATTCTATACATATTTTTATGTTGAAAATTTATTATGCCTTTTGCATTTTTAACATTTGAAAGGAAAAGAAAGAGATTAATTTTAAGAAAAGATAAACTAAGCTCAGTAGCCGGTTTTTGTTTTTTTAATTTTTTAAGAAAGATTGGCTATAACATCATTTTTAGTTTTAACTCTTTGACTCTGCAATGTTTTTCCATTAATAGGCTGAACTGCCCATGGAGGACTTCTGGTGTCGTGTATTGTGGTTCGCACTATTGACCTGCCATTGAAAACATCATTTTTTGATGATGCGTAGATGGCAGAGCGGATAGTGCGATTCGCTTGCATGGCTAGGCGGGGTTGTCGCACGGAAGGTCCAGTGTTCAAATCCTGGGTAAGCCACTCATGTCTGTTGTTTTTCTGTTGTCTGGTGTTCTACTTCTTTATTTCCTGCGAGTGCCTGATAACATACCTTTATATTTGTTCATATTATTTCATATTAATTTACTGTTTACTGGACACAGTATTAAGGTCCTAAGGGTCTTGTTGGATTCGGCCTATACTGCTTGATAGAAATACAACAGAAGTGATTGCGTCATTAATAGGCTGAACTGCCCATGGAGGACTTCTGGTGTCGTGTATTGTGGTTCGCACTATTGACCTGCCATTGAAACATCATTTTTTGATGATGCGTAGATGGCAGAGCGGATAGTGTGATTCGCTTGCATGGCTAGGCGGGGTTGTCGCACGGAAGGTCCAGTGTTCAAATCCTGGGTAAGCCACTCATGTCTGTTGTTTTTCTGTTGTCTGGTGTTCTACTTCTTTATTTCCTGCGAGTGCCTGATAACATACCTTTATATTTGTTTCATATTAATTTCATATTAATTTACTGTTTACAGGCCTCAGGTTTCCCTCCCTTATTTGTAATAAATGTTTGTACAATACCAAACCTACCCACTATCCTGTTCTCACTGTTTCTAGTCTACTATCATTTACTGGACACAGTATTAAGGTCCTAAGGGTCTTGTTGGATTCGGCCTATACTGCTTGATAGAAATACAACAGAAGTGATTGCGTCATTAATAGGTCCTGAACTGCCCATGGAGGACTTCTGGTGTCGTGTATTGTGGTTCGCACTATTGACCTGCCATTGAAACATCATTTTTTGATGATGCGTAGATGGCAGAGCGGATAGTGTGATTCGCTTGCAGGGCTATGCGGGGTTGTCGCACGGAAGGTCCAGTGTTCAAATCCTGGGTAAGCCACTCATGTCTGTTGTTTTTCTGTTGTCTGGTGTTCTACTTCTTTATTTCCTGCGAGTGCCTGATATCATACCTTTATATTTGTTTCATATTAATTTCATATTAATTTACTGTTTACAGGCCTCAGGTTTCCCTCCCTTATTTGTAATAAATAGGGAAGACTACTATTACACATACAATTAGAGGGAATATCCCTTGTTGGGAAAAGGGGGGGGGGGGGGGGGCCCCACACAAAAAGAGTAGGCTAATAAGTTGGCCAAAATAAACAGATCTACACTTTTAAAAAATCACTCTGTGCTCCAAAGAACATTGATAATTTTTATTGGATTATGTTTAGACCGCAAACGGCTCCGGGGTCGGCCCAGCCTCATGAATTGGGTACCAGAGCAACTTTGGGAAGGTCAAGGCGGCCGGCGTGATGCTGACCACATCACCCCTAAGGTGCCGAGGGTCAAGAAAATATGGGCCTAACACCATATTCCCAATATGCCTCAAATGGGCGTGTAACGGGATCATTTACCGTTACCCCCTCTCTTCCCCCCCCCCCCCCCCACCTCATATTTACAACTTTCTGATCACGCAGAGGTGCTATGCGCTGTAGATACAATACTATTTATGCACGGGTTCCCTGAGACCTGAAAATTATTTCAAAGGTTCCTCTAGGATAATAAGGTTGAGAAGGCTGCTGTAGATTAGTGGTGTTCAACGTGGGCCATTTAACCCCCAAGGGGGAGCCATGTCATATTTCTGGGGGGGCCACAGTAAGATGGTAAAGTACCGTTACAGATGTAAATTAGGCTCAGAAGGGGGCCATTAGCAAGAAAAGGTTGAGAACCCTTGCTGTAGATAATGGTATACTTACGTTGTTCATATCGATTCCATTGGTATATGTCCAGGCATGCTGAAACGATTCCTGTAGTCGGCTGGCCAGTGCCTTTGGGATATGATGAAAGTTGACAAATTCTTTGACACTCTGAACCTTCTCGTGGTACTCGTCCGAGCCTTGATACACTCTCAACATGATAGACGAGACGTTTCCAAATATGGCGGCACTCAGCAGTGCTGAAACACAAGTAGGGTTTTGTTTTGGTTTGATTCTTAGAAGGCAATTCAGAAGGTTGGAGAAATGCTAGTTCTACCTTTGTTAGTTCTGGCTTTCTTTCTTTCTGTCTGTCTTTTTTCTTTCTTTGTTCTTTTTTCTTTCTTTCTTTCTTTCTTTCTTTCTTTCTTTCTTTCTTTCTTTCTTTCTTTCTTTCTTTCTTTCTTTCTTTCTTTCTTTCTTTTTTCTTTCGTTTTTCTTTCTTCCTTCCTCTTTCTTTCTTTCTTTCTTTCTTTCTTTCTTTCTTTCTTTCTTTCTTTCTTTCTTTCTTTCTTTCTTTCTTTCTTTCTTCTTCCTTTTCTTTCTTTCTTTCTTTCTTTCTTTCTTTCTTTGTTCTTTCTTTTTTTATTTGTTCTTTCTTTCTTTTTTCTTTCTTTCTTTCTTTGTTCTTTCTTTCTTTCTTTCTTTCTTTGTTCTTTCTTTCTTTATTTATTTGTTCTTTCTTTCTTTCTTCTTTCCTTCTTTTTTCTTTCTTTTTTTCTATCTTTCTTTCTTTCTTTCTTTGTTCTTTCTTTCTTTGTTCTTTCTTTCTTTCTTTTTTCTTTCTTTCGTTTTTTTCTTTGTTCTTTCTTTCTTTCTTTTTTTATTTGTTCTTTCTTTCTTTCTTTCTTTTTTCTTTCTTTCTTTCTTTGTTCTTTCTTTGTTCTTTCTTTCTTTCTTTATTTCTTTGTTCTTTCTTTCTTTCTTTGTTCTTTCTTTCTTTCTTTCTTTGTTCTTTCTTTCTTTGTTCTTTCTTTCTTTCTTTCTTTGTTCTTTCTTTCAGGCTTTTAGGTTTTTCTTTATTCTTTTCCAGCATTCCTTCTGTCTGTTTTCTTTCTTCCTTCTCTTTTTTTCTTTCTTTCTATTTTTCTTCCTCTCTGCTATGTTTTTTTCATCCTTTCATCTCTTTCTCTTCTTCTTGTTTTATCTCTTGCTATGTTTATTCATTCCAGCATTCATTCACTATTTCTTTATATTTTCATTTCTTCCATTTTTTATCTTGTTTTCTTTCTTTCTTCAATGTATGTCTCTATTTGCTTTTCTTCTCGTTTTTTCTTATTTTTTTTCGTCATGCATTTAATTTTTCTTTCTTTATTTCTCTCGATTCTTTCTTTCTTTCCTCCGAACTTTCAACTGTCTTCTGAACTTTCTTTCAACCATTCAACTTTCTTTCAACCATTCAACTTTCTTTCAACCATTCAACTTTCTTTCAACCATTCAACTTTCTTTCAACCATTCAACTTTCTTTCGAAATTTAAAACTTTTTTTGCTTCGAACTTTCCTTCTTTCTTGTTCTTTATTTGTTTTACATTTCTTTTTTCCCCAGTGTCTGCCAATTTCGTGTTGGCTTTGCACTGAGGAAGACTAGCTGATTGATATCACTGACACTCGTTTCGTGTATTTAAAAAAAATTATTTGTAGAATAGAACAGGAGTGCGGCAGGGATGCCTCTTGTGAACATTTCTCTTCTTCATGGCTACAGATCTGATTAAATCAGTCAACGCTGTTTAGTCTGGCTGAGAGAATAGGGATCGAAGAGGGAAGGCAAACCCAGTGTGACGGTATTGCCTCCCCTGCTTTGCAGCAGTGGTCCAACAGTGGCCAAAACTCAAGAGTATCTAATATGGGCTTCAAAGGTGTCTACCTTCGCACACGATTACTCTTGGCAGATATATAAATAGAAGAAACAAAATGCTTCTATCTCCATGGAGTCTTCACAAGATATTCAGAATAAGCGAGAACAATACTGCTTTTGCTGAGTATGTCAACTCTGTAATTCTGCCGACGCTTTTTTGAAGGATTTAAGCACTTATTAATTTCAGCTCGTTTAATCCTTTAAGCCCCCACCTCTGATTTACTCTGTGGAATTCTTATTATTCTAGTATAGCTCTGTTTAGAGCGTGTGTAGTAAATTGACTGAGACAAACATGCAGTAACTTTAAAATGATTAAATCAAAGTTAAATTTGTATAATTAAAAATAACCAAATTTAATAATCAGTTAAGTCTTAACAGTTGAAAAATAATTCGAGTAGTTATGGATCAAGAAAAGTTATCATCACAGTCGTTATGGATTGTGAAATGTTACAAGAAGTTTAAGTGGCAGCATAGATTTGAACTTAGCTGCCAATGACGGTTCTGCTCCTTCTTATGGGCTGGTTCTTTTCACACTGCTCACGCTCGTGCCTGGTCAAGGTTATCGGGTGTAGCTCGTTTCCCAGAAATTTCAAGGAGAGTCTACCACGTGGGTCCTTCGTCTTAAAGCTTAGGCCACTGTTCCCTTCGTGTTCCAGAGATAGCACTTTATGCTGGTACCACCAATAACTATTGTTAAAGAATAGAACCAAATGCTCTTCTGAGTATGGCGTTTTCCAACCCCATAGTTATGGGTTCCTATCTGCCCATACCACCATCCCAATTAACTCAGACTTTACCCTCGATGAGAATTAAATTTAATTCCTCGGGATAAAACTTTCTTTACATTTAAATCGAATAGCTTTCATAGTTACTTTATATTTAAATGAAAAGATTAATAATACAGATAGAGTCTGTTTACATATACATCTCCAGTGATTGAAAAGTGTTCACAATATAAATTGAATATGTTTTCATTTATGTTTACACTGATTGAAAAGTTTGAAACTTCCATTAACTCTAAAATGAATATTTTCACATAGACATTTACACTGGTTTAAAGCATGAAAACTTACATTAATTTTAAAGTGGATATGTTTATATGGACATTTACACTGCTTTGAAAATGTAAGTATTGTACTTAAAATGTACATCATTTCTTTCATCTTTCCCTGCCTGCTCCGCATGGAATCTGGAACTACTTTATGCTTTTAGTTCTCTTTACGAAACTAGCAATAAAGCAATCACCAGCCCGTGCAGTGGTGGTTCATGAATCATCATTCTATACGCTGAGTTTGCCAGCCTCAAATGACTGCGACATACACTAACGAGTTTCACATATTAAACTTTACATGGTAATAATTATATATATATATATATATATATATATATATATATATATATATATATATATATAGATATATATATATATATATATATATATATATACACACATATATATATATATATATATATATATATATATATATATATATATATATATATATATATATATATATATATATATTTTATATATATTCGTATACGTATACGTATAGTATATATATATATATATATATATATATATATATGTTAGTTCACATGTTAGTAATAAAATATGAAATGTATATCACAACTTACGCCGATCCTGGCTCACAGACGTTTTTGCTCAGATGAATAAAAGAGACTTGAATCGGTCTCTTACACGCGTCTGTGGTGTCGTTAATTTAATACGTTCCCTATCTGACTTCGTGTGTGGTCCTTCAGTTTCCTCAGTCCCGGTTTCCTTATTTAAAATGCTGGAGATTTCCTGGGCTATATTGTAAGTCCTGATACATACTCCAATACACGATGTCTGGTATGTTAAGAAGGAATTCTGAATTCTAAAACTTAACTGTAGCAAGGTCTGGTATATTGGCGAGCGATTTCTCAAGTGAAGTAGCTTGAAAAAATGTTCAGATTATATTCACTGCCTTCCCACGTGTTTGTTATGCACGCCTCACAGGATCAGCCAATCTGATTTGAATATGTTGCATGAGTCAATTAATGCAACATTTCAACATTACTTTTCTGAAAATTGGCGGTTAACATCCGATTGCCCTGTGTACCAACTTACAAACACGTCGCTAAACGCATGTAAAAACGTGTTTTTCCAATGTAACCATCATTACTTTTATCAGAAAGTAATCCCTTATCTGTGTCCGTCCATCAGGCATCTCCCCGTATTCCAAGCTTTGGTGATGCGCGTACCCGCGTCTTATCAGTGATTAAGAACTGCGCTGAGGCGATTTACGTGTTAATCTGTATACTGATATCGCTGCGCCCACGATAGCCAACATGGTTAGGTCGCTGCCACTCCTTGCAAAGCAGGGGGAAATGGATAACAACCAGACATGTCTACTTATCCCTCAGAAAGGTGTAAGAAGGAAAATACATAATGTCTGCTACACATAGCAGAAAAAGAATGAAAGAACGTGCAACAAATGAAAGCCCACAATAAAATATAGTACCACAAATGTACCAATTTTGCCGTAGTGAAACAAATATCGATAGGGGCCGCCCCGTTCTGTCACATCCAACCTAAAAAAATACCGTGCTGAAGTCGGATGTGTTGGCCGAAAGGCGCAAATATCGCAGCTTCACTGTAAACGGACACAACGCAACCAACGTCCTTTTCATGACGAACGAGGAAGAAGAAGATACCGGTGTATTTTTTCATTAAAATAAGTACTTAAATATATTAATATTAAAGAGTGTAAAACTACATTATGAGTAAAATTTTATTATTATTCAAGAATGTTACAAAAATATTTATAGAATGTGTGATCCCGTCTACACACAGCGGGATCGTCGCTGGTGCTACGGAGTTCGTGTACTGTGGTGATATCACGCACAGGTAGCTTACTTACTAACAAGAGGAAGCAATTCACTTTCTTCTGGCATGTTGTGAGAAGACGAATGCTGTTATTTATTGTGAAAGCAGGAACGGGGGAAGAAAAGGAGACTGGGCACGAAAGATAGAAGGCTCTAAACAGTTTAATTACAGTGTATGGAAAGAAGTCAACAACAGAACTGGTAAACAGTACATGAACTGGAAACAGGAAGATGCAGAGATCCATGATTTAAGTTGTACGTCGCATTGTCTCGATCAAGAAATCATAACAATGTAAAAGTCCAGATTAAAGCAACAGAAAATGGAGATGCTCTTCTGTCATGTTCAGACTTTTAACATCAGATGTAAAACAAATATTTTTTTTTCTTTTTAAAAAATACTTTGAATAAGTAAAATTGCCGTTAGGCATTGGTGCTTTTGAATTTAATTTCATTTTGAATTTAATATATATACAAAGGGAGACAAAAATAAAGCAGACAAATACCTGTGAAACAAGACGTGTGGAAAAGGTGTTAGCATTTATAGGACACACACGTTGAGTAAAAAAGGTTGATAACATTACAAATAACTCCTTGTTTCAGAGTTTCCGAGGTAAAAGACAAAGTGAGAAACGCAACAACAACAACAACAAAAAACTTAAACTGCAAACAGTGGAGTGTGAAAAAAGGTAATACGCCTTACTAGAACAACAGACGAGAAAAGAACCTACGTTGCGGCCACAAAGCCTTCATCGGGGTCAGAAGAACAACAACAGAAAGGAAAGAAAGTCAGAACTACGTAAAAAAAAATAAAAAATAAAAGCGAGTACAACCTGATGGGAGTCACATTGCTGGAGCAAAATGGCTGACACCGCTATCGGAAGTATTGTTGTTAATGTTCATGTTGATCAGAATGGACATTACTGCACTCCTGGCAAAAGCCATAAGTGCTCAGTCTACATCAACAAATGTCGAAGGGTATGAATGATAATTGTTCCTGTCGCGCGCTGGTTGTACACACGAAGGATTCATCCTCTCATACGTCCATCCCTTCCAGCCTTACGTTTTTATACTAAATTCCAGCCATCTTAGGCTTTACTGGAAGTATAGAGATAATGCTAAGTACGGAAAACAAACAGACATGAAATGATGGAGACGACATGAAAAAAAAAACCAAAAATAAAAACAAACAAACACCAGAAAAGTTGATATAGGACAAAAGTACTTGTCTGAGCACGCTGCATTCTTTGGCAAAAATTGTCGCCTACAGCTGCATTCTTTTTCACAGCGTCCCGTTTTTATAGTGGGTGACTTGTAATGTCTATAATTTTTGTGTTTCTTGGTCAATTGCTATAATTTTTGGAATTTTTTTAAATAAATGAATGATGAATCTGATGATATAAAATTTGTTTGTGTACATGTTAGATGTGATAGGAAGAGAGGAAAGGAAAGATGAAAAAAACGAAAAAAAATTTTAAAAAAAATAAAAAAATAAAAATTTTTAATTTTAAAATTTAAAAAAAAAATTTAAAAAAATAACCAACACACGAAGAGTCCATTTCCCTTGCATCTCAATGAAAGTCATTTGACCAATAGACCAATACAAATCAAATGACGATCTTTTCGTTACACCCATCATCAGTAGCAAAGGAATAAACGCTCTCGTCAGCCGTGATATTCGATCGCAACCCTAAACCTTTCCGACACACTTAATCCTAACCCCTAAAAAAATACATACAAGGAAAGCCATTCTACTTTCGTTTCCATCTCAGCCATCAAACATATTCTGAGAACCGATATCAGCGCTTATAAAGACAAAAATTTCATCCTTACCTCATGGCGTCAGAATCCAATGAAATTATAGCGAAAATGGCTGCGTGTTCGATGCGGATTCATTTCGATTTAAAAAATTTACAAAAAATAAACGCGGATACACCCATCACTTTTGTAAAATCGGAAATGGAAGCTAACTCTCTTGCAAATAAAGTTACAACTTAACATCCGGGGCTGAAAATCACGTGTACACAAGTCATGTGCTAGAAAACGATGATAAACGCTGTCAACATATGTCGACACGAAAGCTGGGCTTGCTTAAAACATAGAAACACGGTTGCCTTCTATTGGAGGAAGAGGCGCTTTCATTTCATTTGAGAACAACAAAAACAAAAAACAAAAAAAAAACCTACATACTTTTTTTTTTTTTTCGTACGCCCGCTAATACTCGAGGCGAAATCTCAGGTTATTATTTATGTCTAACCTGACATTGATTTTACATGAGTATCCCTTTTTTTCTTGTACAGAGACAGGTGTCCCTCGCCATTCAGGCAGATACTCGCCGATTTCGGAGGTACCTATTAGAGCTGGGTCGGCTCAGGAGCCGCCAATCCCTGGTCGACGACACTCCTTCAAATGTTCTCGCCAGGTCTCGAGTTAATCCAGTCCAAATCCCGGTCGACGAAAAATCCTCAAATGCCGTCGCCCGGGTTTGATCCTGGATCACCCGGTCGCCAGAGCGGTGTGGTAATCACTACGTTAGCGCGGCTCCCCCCTACATACTTTTAAAAATGGATGCTTGTGTAGAATAAACACAATTAAGTGGTATGACAAGATCACTAATGTGGAACTGATGACAAGATCACTAATGTGGAACTGATGACAAGATCGCTAATGTGGAACTGATGACAAGATCACTAATGTGGAACTGATGACAAGATCACTAATGTGGAACTGATGACAAGATCACTAATGTGGAACTGATGACAAGATCACTAATGTGGAACTGATGACAAGATCACTAATGTGGAACTGATGACAAGATCACTAATGTGGAACTGATGACAAGATCACTAATGTTGGAACTGACGACAAGATCACTAATGTGGAACTGATGACAAGATCACTAATGTGGAACTGGTGACAAGATCACTAATGTGGAACTGACGACAAGATCACTAATGTTGGAACTGACGACAAGATCACTAATGTGGAACTGATGACAAGATCACTAATGTGGAACTGATGACAAGATCACTAATGTGGAACTGGTGACAAGATCACTAATATGGAACTGATGACAAGAACTTGACAAGCGCCAGTGGAACAAGAAGTGACGAGAAGAAAACGCTGAAGATAGATAGAACACACATTGAGAAAACCAGTTGATAGCATTACCAGACAATCCCAGTTCTGGAATCCCCACGGTAAGAGAGATAGAGGAAGACCAAAGAACACATGGAGACGAGAACTGGAGACAGACATGAAGGGGATGACAAAGACACAGAAATAACATGAGCTGATGGCACGTGACAGGATGACTTGGCACATGTTTGTTGAAAGCCTAAGCTCCTTTAAGAGTCGTGATAGCGCAGAGGTTAGTGCATTGGCTTCCCAGCTCGGCGGTCCTGGTTCGATCCCCAGTTGAGGTGGGATTTTGTACACCACAAACGGCTCAGGGGTCGACCCAGCCTCATGAATTGGGTCCCAGAGCAACTATGGGAAGGTTAAGGCGGCTGACCACATCACCCTTAGTGTGCCGATGATCAAGAACATATGGGCCTAACACTATATTCCCAATATGCCTCAGTTGGTATGTAACTAGATCCTATGTTGCTTTGCCAGTTGAAAGATGAAAGCAAGTAAAACACGATGTCAAGCAGAACCCGTTAAGAGAGTCACAGTTAATGTCCTGTGCTACACCGGGGGCACAAAAAATTGAAGTTAATTTATTTCATATATCAATACATCCGCAGTTCACTAACATATTCCACATTTTATGGACAAGCGTAATGTGAATTCCATTATGTTTTTCTCATAAAATTTGCCCACGTGTTATTATTACGCATAATTGGTTTCAAGTTCTTTTACAAAAAACGGTATGTTAATATACGCTGTCGCTACGGTCTGATAAAGGTGATAAGACCACCACTAAAGGCCAAAAAATTTTTTTTTAAAGTGTTACTTATGGATCAACTTTATTATTGATATTAACTGCACTAAAAATAGTTTTGAGGTTTTGTGATCGATAATGTAGAAGTTTACGATAATGTAGAAGTTTACGATAATGTAGAAGTTTACGACAATGCAGAAGTTTACGATAATGTAGAAGTTTACGATAATGTAGAAGTTTACGATAATGTAGACGTTTACGACAATGTAGAAGTTTACGATAATGTAGAAGTTTACGATAATGTAGAAGTTTACGATAATGTAGAAGTTTACGACAATGTAGAAGTTTACGATAATGTTGAATTTTACGATAATGTAAAAGTTTACGATACTGTTGAAGTTTACGACAATGTAGAAGTTTACGATAATGTAGAAGTTTACGACAATGTAGAAGTTTACGATAATGTAGAAGTTTACGATAATGTAGAAGTTTACGACAATGTAGAAATTTACGATAATGTTGAATTTTACGAAATGTTTTATGGGAATTTTTTTGTTTTTCACTGGACGTAGGAGGCATAGGAATGAAATCAGGAATATATATGTGTCTCTCTCTCTCTCTCTCTCTAGTTTCTTTTGTTTTTCTCTCGCTCTGTCCTCTCTACCTGCCTGATTTTCTCTTAGTTTCCATCTTTATCTCTCTCCCTCTTTCTATATATCTTTCTACTTTTCATGTTTTCTCTCTCTCTCTCTCCCTCTCTCTCTCCCTGTCTGGTTCTCGCTTTCTCTCTTTCCATATCTGATTCTCATTTGATTTCTCTCTTTCTCTCTCTTACTTTCTAGTTCCCACTTGTTTCATCTCTCTTTCTCTATTTCTCTCTCTCGCTGGGTAGTTGTAGCTTGGTTTCTCTTCTCTCGTTGACTTACTCTTGTTATCTCTCTCTCTCTCTCTCTCTCTCTCTCTCTCTCTCTCTCTCATAATGCCTAGTTCCCTTTTGTTCTCTCTCTCTCTCGCTCTGTCTCTCGTTGTCTAGTTTTCTCTTCTGTTCTATTTCTCTCTCTATCTTTCTCTCCCGCTCTGGTTCCAACTTATTTCCACTCCTTCTCTCTTGTGCTCTTTAATTCTTCTCTCTCTCTCATTCTCTCTCACTCTCTGTCGCTCTCGCTCTCTCTCTCTCTCTGACGTCAAAGGACTTTGATTCCACGAATTTCCCGGGTGTCTCTGAGGGAACAAAGAAAGAATAAAGCTATTGTCCCGTCTCTAAGGGGACACTGAAAGATTAAACCTTTTGTAACGTCTCTGAGGGGGCAAAGAAAGAATAAACCTATTGTCCCGTCTCTGAGGAGACACGGAACGAATAAACCTATTGTCCCGTCTCTGAGGGGACACTGAAAGATTACACCTTTTGTCCCGTCTCTGAGGGGACACTGAAAGAATAAAAGTATTTAACCCACCCAGAAATGGGTTATCTTTTTAAAAAATTAACAGGAAAATAACTAAGAAACTTGTTGACATAAAATTTGACCACATGTTACAAGAGATATTATATTTTATGATAAACAAAGTTTACTTTATAAATTTTAATGTTTTATGTGAAAATAATTAATTAACATAAAGTGATGAAAAAAAAAAGAAAGGAAAACCCCCAGTGCACCTGGGAATGAATTTCACTCACATAAAAGGTGCAAAGAATGCCAAACCAGCAGATGATGTGCTTAACATCCCTACCTATGGCGTGAACCACCCAAAAATGTCTACCCCAATGAGTTTTGTAGATATGGCTCTTGCAATATGACCCTTTTAAATAGCACAAATTTAGAACTTTGTATAGCAATATCTCTGTTTCTATACCATGTAAGAAAAAAGTGGAGGTTCATGCCATAAAGGATAACATGGGCTATAAGTGTGCAAAATTTGAAGGCTATAGCTTTAAAATTGTAGAAAATATCACCGGAACTGTGAATCGCAAGCCCTGTTTTCGTTAAAGTTTAGTTTTTAAAATGTTAAAACACTTATCTGATTCTCTTTGAACATTGATAACTCATAAACTATTACAGATAAACACATAATTCAAAAAGAATATCAAAGTAAAAAGGCTTATAAATATTTAAAACACAATTATTATATGAAAATCAAAAATAACCTTTTTTGTCTTTTTCTGGGTGTATATGCCCCCTTACCAATAAAACGGTATTGAATCAGTAGAAGTTTACCATACTGTTGAAGTTTAGAACAATGTAGAAGTTTACGATAATGTATAAGTTTACGATAATGTAGAAGTTTACGACAATGTAGAAGTTTACGATAATGTATAAGTTTACGATAATGTAGAAGTTTACGATAATGTAGAAGTTTACGATAATGTAGAAGTTTACGATAATGTAGAAGTTTACGATAATTTAGAAGTTTACAAAATGTAGAAGTTTACGATAATGTAGAAGTTTACGATAATGTAGAAGTTTACGACAATGTAGAAGTTTACGACAATGTAGAAGTTTACGATAATGTTGAGTTTTACGATAATGTAGAAGTTTACGACAATGTAGAAGTTTACGATAATTTTGAATTTTACGATAATGTAAAAGTTTACCATACTGTTGAAGTTTACGACAATGTAGAAGTTTACGATAATGTAGAAGTTTACGACAATGTAGAAGTTTACGATAATGTAGAAGTTTACGATAATGTAGAAGTTTACGATAATGTAGAAGTTTACGACAATGTAGAAGTTTACGATAATGTTGAATTTTACGATAATGTAGAAGTTTACGATAATGTAGAAGTTTACGACAATGTAGAAGTTTACGATAATTTTGAATTTTACGATAATGTAAAAGTTTACGATACTGTTGAAGTTTACGACAATGTAGAAGTTTACGATAATGTAGAAGTTTACGACAATGTAGAAGTTTGCGATAATGTAGAAGTTTACGATAATGTAGAAGTTTACGATAATGTAGAAGTTTACGACAATGTAGAAGTTTACGATAATGTTGAATTTTACGATAATGTAGAAGTTTACGATAATGTAGAAGTTTACGATAATGTAGAAGTTTACGATAATTTAGAAGTTTACGATAATGTAGATGTTTACGATAATGTAGAAGTTTACGATAATGTAGAAGTTTACGATAATGTAGAAGTTTACGACAATGTAGAAGTTTACGACAATGTAGAAGTTTACGATAATGTTGAGTTTTACGATAATGTAGAAGTTTACGACAATGTAGAAGTTTACGATAATGTAGAAGTTTACGACAATGTAGAAGTTTACGATAATGTAGAAGTTTACGATAATTTAGAAGTTTACGATAATGTAGAAGTTTACGATAATGTAGAAGCTTACGATAATGTAGAAGTTTACCGGGGACTAGAATGGAACCAGGCTAGGAAGAAGACAGCCGATAAGATAGTATGGCGCTCTCTCTTCCAAACATCTACACCTCACGGTAGAAGAGGAACGACTAAGTAAGTAAAATGTAGTGTATCTAGCAGGCGATCATTAATTGTCGTTAGTATGTCTCCCTTATCCATATCCAGTGTCCCTATTATGGGTGCTCTGGAGGCCTGTCTCATTGCCACGTACCCCTGCTTGACCACGACAGTAAATCCACACCAGTTCTTGAAGACTTGAGGATTCTAGACTTGGTATACGTTTGCTGAAGGCTTATGATCCTTGGCGAGTTGAAGGGTGATGATGACGGTGATGATGATGATGATGACGATGATGATGATGACGATGATGGTGATGATGACGATGATGATGTTGATGACGACGATAATGATGTTGATGATGATGATGATGACGATGATGATGGTGATGATTTAACGAATTAATTATTACTGTTTATTAATAACCGATCATCCACTTTTAGTCCAGCCAACAAAGTGTCTAGAACATTTATTCCCTGTAGTAGTAATAGAAGTGGTTTCTGAAAACTTTTTTCTCTCTCTCTCTCTCTCTCTCTCTCTCTCTCTCTCTCTCTCTCTCTCTCTCTCTCTCTCTCTCTCTCTCTCTCTCTCTCTCTCTCTCTCTCTCTCTCTCTCTCTCTCTCTCTCTCTCTCTCTCTCTCTCTCTCTCTCTCTCTCTCTCTCTCTCTCTCTCTCTCTCTCTCTCTCCTCCCCCTTTTCTTAACTTGTTTTATAATTCTAAGTTTAGTTTGGTTTTAAGGACTATCTTCATTGCACACGGACAACTCCATCAGTGCTTCGATCTCCACCACTTTATCACACGGGATTTTTTAACGTGCACAACTTGCAAACGGGACCTCCTACTTTTCCGCCCTTATTCAAGAAGGCTTGGCATCCGATCTTACTACTAGGAGACCGGGGGGGGGGGAGGGGGGGGGGGGTACGACATCATTAAGGCCACTAGTTCTGAAAATAAAATTCCATAAATTATATTCCCTCTACTAGGAATCGAACCTGATACATTTATAATTCGAGGTGGACGACATACCTGTTTGCCACGCCACTCCTGTTATTCTAAGTTATATCTGAATAATAGTTGTTCGGAACGGTTGGCACGTCTGTCCAGTAAAACCCATCTTTGAATGAAACATACCTTGACAAGCTTACACACCTACTGTAAAACTTTACTGTAACGTTGTTCAAACCTAGAGCTGTGTTTAAAACAAAAGATCTAGTGGTTTAAAGAAACACATATATTTCATTGGCACATCACCAGTCACCAGCCGATGCCCGCTTCTTTAAATACCAAATACAATCTGTATTCGCAATTCATTATTTCCCTGACGTTAAAACCTTTACTTTGGTGGAGTTTTTTCCCCTTTTTTTACATTGTTTTCATTATTATATAAAATCGGTTGGGTCCATGTCTGCAAAAAAACTTGGAAGGCTAAAAGGCACCTAAAAAGGTGTGAGTTTCTACTATCGTATTCCTAGAAAGATAACACTGTGCAGAAAAGCTCCAATTGCCTGATCCCCGAGCCTTCTTTTCTTTTTTTTTTTACCCGCCTCCTCCCGTCCAGTAATCTCAAGAATTTCTTAAAGTGTCGTATCATATATTTGGGGGTGGGGCAACAGATGTGGGAGATCGCATTAGCTCCTGCTGTCTGGTCGAGCTACCTGCCTAACATAATTTACCGACAGATTTAGAGAGTTAGAAGCAGCGAAAAAAATTAAGTAAGATACAAAAAATAATGTTAGAAGTCGCACTCAGAAGGAACTTATTCAAGGAAGGATAAATAAAATACACTTGCAGAGATCGAATCCATACACTGCTTCTCGTGATAAAGGCCCAAATAAACAAGGTCATTTGGTCCGTTCAGTCCTTCTTAATGTCTGAAACTGAAGACGCCAACAAATCAGGAGAAGGTAACTGCTAATACCTTCCGTTAAAAGCGGGAAATGAGCGGCTTTCAGATTCAACGCCATTTCCGTACCATTGATCTCTGGGAAATGGCCGAGGCAGTGAAATGTCAGGGGCATGATTAATCAATGCTCTGAGTTTCGGTTCTGTCATGGTGTTTCTTCTTCGTATGTGCTGACCTTCGCTACCTTGTTTTTTTTCTGCGCGTTCATTTTCAGTGACTGATTGGTTACACAACTAATTAGGATCCGTCATTCGTTTATACTCATGTCGCTTGTCTCTTCTTAGAAAGCGACTAATGACGCCTAGTCTGTAAGAAGTCTGCACTAATACATTCATGGGTTATTACAGAGGTATTTTATGTAGCTGTTTTTTTACAAGAAGAGTTTGCCAGCTCAATTCACAACTTCGGTTGTCCCCTACGACATGCCTGACGGGACAATACGTTTATTCTTTCAGTGTCGCCTCAGAGACGGGACAATAAGTTTATTCTTTCAGTGTCCCCTCAGAGACGGGACAAAAGGTTTAATCTTTCTGTGTCCTCTCAGAGACGGGACAATAAGTTTATTCTTTCAGTGAACTTTCTTGACATCACTGTGACTATTAGCCCTACTGGTCTTAAAACGTCTGTCTATTACAAGGCTACTGACGCTCACGGATTCCTTCTTTATACCTCATCGCATCCTCTTAGTTGTAAAAATTCCATTTCCTTTTCTTAACTTCTTCGCTTGCGTGGGTTATGTCACGATGACGATGATTTCTATCAGCGAGCTCAAGAGATGCTCGAGTTCTTTCGCCGAGGTCTTTATCCAGAACATGTTTTATCTGATGCTCTTAATCGTATCACACGCGTCACTCGTCAGATGGCACTCACTACTAAACCTTCTGTCCAATCTGACAGACTCAAACTAGCTCTAACTATCCATCCCCACTGTCTGGCGGTGAAGAAAATTCTGTTTCGACATCTGTCTATTCTCCACTCTGATCCTGATACCAGAGAGTTGTTTCGTGATACACCTTTGGTGGCATATCGTAGGGATATGAATTTTAGGGATATTCTTGTACACAGTCGCTTGCGACATACTAGCCCTTCATACTTTGGTACTAAACCGTGCCAACGCCGTATATGTAAGAGCTGTCCGTTTGTACTCCAAACTCAGACAGTCACTTTTCCGAAAGGAAAATTTATCATTAGAGAGTCTTTCACGTGCGAATCCAGAAACCTGATTTATGCTATCATCTGCAAGAGGTGTGGCATTACCTATATAGGTGAAACTGGCAGGCGTTTGGCAGACAGGTTTCGTGAGCACTTGAATGACATCTCTCATGGCAAACATTTACAGGTGGCCCTTCATTTTAATAGGCCTGACCATTCAGGTAAATCCGATATTCATGTTACTGCCCTCCTTTTATGTGTCGGTGATGACCGGACTCGCTTTTCATTGGAGAATCGTCTTATTTTTCAAATGGGCGTTTTATCTCTTGAAGGTATTAATGTTCAACATCATTTTGCATAAATTCTGATAGCTTTTTTCTCTTTTTCATTCTTCTTTATTCGTAGTTTTTTTCCGATCTTCTTTTGTTTTGGATTTGATTCGTTTCGTATCCTTTTGTATCTTATACGTCACTTCCTTCGAGTGGGAGATAAATAAATATGAAATAAAAAATCAAGACAAATTAGAAACAGTGTATATTAATACATATAATGGAGGATGGCATCAAAATAGGATAAGAGTGGAAAGAGTCAAAATAGAGCAAGAGAGGAAAGGGTGACCTCAGACAAAGGTGTGGAAAGTGTTGAGACCTGTTGGTTTTAGACACCCCATGCGGTGGATAAGACGGTTTTCAAGCTGTTCTCGGCTGGCAGTGTCAGAGGAGCAGGATCGGATCGCTGTGACCTGGATGTCGATGGGACCATGGTGGTCAGGACCATTGAAGTGTATGGCAACTGGTGTGGACTTCAATGGTCCTGACCACCACGGTCCCATCGACATCCAGGTCACCCTTTCCGATCTTGCTCTATTCTGACTCTGCCAGCCGAGAACAGCTTGATCCCGTTTTATGCCACCGCATCATTGTCTAAAATGAATAGGTCTCAACACTTTCCACACCTTTGTCTGAGGTCACCCTTTTCTCTTTCATATTTGACTTTTCCCACTCATTCTATCCTATTTTGATTCCATCCTCCACTTTTATTACGTTTGGGTATTAATATACACTGTTTCTAATTTGTCTTGATTTTTTATTTCATATTTATTTATCTCCCACTCATTCTGTCCTCTTCTATTTGTAGTCCTTACTTTTATTACGTTTGGGTAGTTTATTGTTCGGTTTCGTTTTTTAGTTTTTAGTTTCTTAGTATGTATTGTGTACATCCGGCGGCAGAAGTCACTTCCTGTTCAGCCACGCGCCCATCGGGTGGACAGCGAATATTGATAGGATTTCGATGTCTTGCCTTCAGGGAAGTACCTAGTTCTTATGTGTCCTATCTAGCCTTCACTTTCTTTCCTTTCCTGACGAAGGCCTTGTGGCCGTAACGTAGACTATTTTCTTTGTCTCTTGTCCTCGTAAGACGAATCATCTTTTTTCGATTTTTTTTCTAACCCATCCTTTGTACTCCACGTCTTACCGCAGTTCCCTCTACTTCCTCGTTTTTGTAGTACCTAGCCTATCCTAGCCTATAAGTAATTTTTGTCTTTGTCACCTGTTTGTGGCTGACGAAGAGTAATACCCGAAACGTCCCTTGTTTCTTGTGAACCGTTATTTGTAAAACTGATTGAATACCGTTTTATTGGTTTAAATACTTTTATTCCTTCAGTGTCCCCTCAGAGACGAGACAAATGGTTTAATCTGTCTGTGTCCCTCAGCGACGGGACAATAGGTTTATTCGTTCCATGTCCCCTCAGAGACGGGACAATAGGTTTATTCTTTCTTTGTCCCCTCAGAGACGGGACAATAGGTTTAATCTTTCTGTGTCCCCTCATAGACGGGACAATAAGTTTATTCTTTCAGTGTCCCATCAGAGACGGGACAATAGGTTTATTCTTTCAGTGCCCCCTCAGAGACGGGACAATAGGTTTAATCTTTCAGTGCCCCCTCAGAGACGGGACAACAGGTTTAATCTTTCTGTGTCCTCTCAGAGACGGACAATAGGTTTATTCTTTCAGTGTCCCCTCAGAGACGGGACAATAGGTTTATTCTTTCAGTGCCCCCTCAGAGACGGGACAATAGGTTTATTCTTTCAAAGTCCTCTCAGAGACGGTACAAAAGGTTTAATCATTCAGTGCCCCCTCAGAGACGGGACAATAGGTTTATTCTTTCAGTGCCCCCTCAGAGACGGGACAATAGGTTTATGCTTTCAGTGTTCCCTAAGAGACAGTACAAAAGGTTTAATCATTCAGTGTCCCCTCAGAGACGGGACAATAGGTTTATTCTTTCAGTGCCCCTCAGAGACGGGACAAAAGGTTTAATCATTCAGTGCCCCCCCTCAGAGACGGGACAATAGGTTTATTCTTTCAGTGTCCCCTCAGAGACGGGACAATAAGTTTATTCTTTCAGTGCCCTCTCAGAGACGGGACAATAGGTTTATTCTTTCAGTGCCCACTCAGAGACCGGACAATAGGTTTATTCTTTCAGTGCCCCCTCAGAGACGGGACAATAGGTTTATTCTTTCAGTGTCCCCTCAGAGACGGGACAATAGGTTTATTCTTTCAGTGCCCCCTCAGAGACGGGACAATAGGTTTATTCTTTCAGTGTCCCCTCAGAGACGGGACAATAAGTTTATTCTTTCAGTGCCCTCTCAGAGACGGGACAATAGGTTTATTCTTTCAGTGCCCCCTCAGAGACGGGACAATAGGTTTATTCTTTCAGTGCCCCCTCAGAGACGGGACAATAGGTTTATTCTTTCAGTGTCCCCTCAGAGACGGGACAATAGGTTTATTCTTTCAGTGCCCCCTCAGAGACGGCACAATAGGTTTATTCTTTCAGTGCCCCCTCAGAGACGGTACAAAAGGTTTAATCTTTCAGTGTCCCCTCAGAGACGGTACAAGAGGTTTAATTTTTCAGTGTCCCCTCAGAGACGGGACAATAGCTTTATTCTTTCTTTGTCCCCTCAGAGACATTCGGGAAATTCGTGGAATCAAAGTCCTTTGACGTCAGAGAGAGAGAGAGAGAGAGAGAGAGAGTGAGAGAGAGAGTGAGAGAGAGAAGAATTAAAGAGCACAAGAGAGAACGAGTGGAAATAAGTTGGAACCAGAGCGGGAGAGAAAGATAGAGAGAGAGAAAGAGAACAGAAGAGAAAACTAGACAACGAGAGACAGAGCGAGAGAGAGAGAGAACAAAAGGGAACTAGGCATTATGAGAGAGAGAGAGAGAGAGAGAGAGATAACAAGAGTAAGTCAACGAGAGAAGAGAAACCAAGCTACAACTACCCAGCGAGAGAGAGAAATAGAGAAAGAGAGATGAAACAAGTGGGAACTAGAAAGTAAGAGAGAGAAAGAGAGAAATCAAATGAGAATCAGATATGGAAAGAGAGAAAGCGAGAACCAGACAGGGAGAGAGAGAGAACCATAGAAAAAGAAACATGGAATTAAATTGTGTGTGTGTGTGAGAGAGAGAGAGAGAGAGAGAGAGAGAGAAACAGACAGAGGGAGAGATAACAATAGGAAAAGCAAGAAGGAATTAAATAGCCAAATAGACAGAGAGAGAACAAGAGGGAACATAACAGGTAGAGAGAGAGAGAGAGAGAGAGAGAGAAAGAGAGAGAGAGAGAGAGAAAACAGGAAGATATAAAGACCACTAGAGAGATAAAGATAGAATAAAAGAAAGAATCAAACAGGAAGAGAAAAAAAGAGAGAAACAGTGGCGCGTAAACACAGCGAGAGAGAGAGGGGGAGAGAGAGAGAAAACATGAAAAGTAAAAAGATATATAGAAAGAGGGAGAGAGATAAACATGGAAAATAAGAGAAAATCAGGCAGGTAGAGAAGACAGAGCGAGAGAAAAACAAAAGAAACTAGATAGCGAGAGAGAGAGAAAGACATATATTTTCCTGATTTCATTCCTGTGGCTCCTACGTCCAGTGAAAAACAAAAAAATTCCCATAAAACATTTCGCAGTAAACAATGGCCGCCCGCAGCGAGGTGTAATCTCCCGGCGTTCGTCCGTGACTTACTGGGTAAATATTTGACCCCTATTCATTTTTGCCCCTCGCCTCTGTCTCAGGGTTTGTCCGGCGGAAGATGTGACAGCTCTGGTACACAAAGGAACGCCTTCATTTGCTCACACGTGACCTCTCGTGCGCGTGCGGTCTTGAAAACTGCGCCGTGCGTGTATGAAGAAAGAGAAATTGGTAATAAAAAACGTTCCAACTTTTCATCTTGTCTCATCTGTCTGTCGGCGTTTTGTCTACCTGTCTAATGTGTCTGTCTGTCGGCGTTTTGTCTACCTGTCTAATTTGTCTGTCTGTCTTATCTGATGGTCTGTCTCACTTGTCTATTTAATCTTCATCTATATCAGTCCTAATTGTTGTCAGTCTTATCTATTAACCTGTCTCTTTCGTCTAATCTATTTCATTTCCATGTAGGTTTTATAAACATCACTTCTCTTTGCATTTTATAATTATCTGTTTGTCAATCTCATTAACTGTCACATCTATTTTATCTCCTCATCAATTTTATCGGTATTCCTCCCTTTTGTCTGTCAATCGTATCTGTTTGTCTGTTAATCTTATCTGTTTGTCTGTCAATGTTACCTGTTTTTCTGTCTCAATAAATGTCAAAACTACTTCATCTCCATGCCAATTTTATCTAAAAGTCTTCATTTTCTGGCTGTCTCTTTGATAGTCCATCTAACGTGTCTATTCTATTTCATTTTCATGTCAATTTTATCTATATCACTCCTCTTTGTCTGTGTGGTACGGTAGTTTATGAGTGAAGAGATAGTTTATGAGTGAAGAGATAGTTTATGAACGAAGAGATAGTTCATGATCAAAGAGAGGTAACCAGATTTATAGTAAGTAAGAGATTAGCATTAAGCAAACTACCGTACATAAAAGAGCAAAGGTTAATTGAATAATTAAGAGAGACTTACTTATTTAGTCGTTCCCCTTCTACCGTGAGGTGTAGAGGTTTGGAAGAGAGAGCGCCAGACTATCCTATCGGCTGTCTTCCTCCTGGCCTTGTTCCATTCTAGTCCTCGGTCCTTCAAAGATTGTCTAATGTCGTCCTCCCAGCGGACTCTGGGTCGTCCGGGGGGTCTGGATCCCTGGCTCTTTGTTTCCCATGCTTGTCGTGGTAGCCGATCTTCTCCCATTCTGCAGACATGGCCAAACCATCTTAGTTGGGACTGTTCTACTTGGGTGTTCAGGGGGTGGCATTTTAGGCCTTGACGTATCGTCTGGTTGCGGACCATTTTTCTTCTTGTTACTTCAACCACCTTCCTCAGATACCTCATTTCTGAGGTTTGGATCTGGCTTTTGTGGGTTGTAGTCATTGCCCATGACTCGCATCCATGTGTCAAGACTGGGACGTATACAACCATCTTCGTTTTCTTACCATCCTCTCTCTTGCTGAGGAATCCTCGATTTATGGCCTGAAAAAGTCTCCTAGCTGCTGCTTTTCGTGTGGCGAACTCTTCTTTGATGCCTCCCTTTCGGTCTATAATAGCTCAGAGGTATTTAAAGTGGTCGACCTGTTCCACGACCTGTTCTCTCAGCTTAATCTGATGTCTTCTTTCTTCTCGTGATATCACCACGGATTTTGTTTTAGAGCTGCTTATGACTGTCACGAGAGTGTTGTTTGTTATTGAAATTATAAAGTATCCTGGACACAAAGTTGTATCAGGTGTTACCAGGATAGTGCCAGATAAGAGACTGGTCTTATAAGAAATACCCCTTTCTCTGAAAAGAGTAAGGGTGTTGTCGTGAATTATTCTAATCCCCATATATAAATTAAAACGTAAATGCAAAGCCTAACAAATAAATTTAATAAAAGGAAAGAAGAATGGTAAATAACAGTGCTGTCACAATGCCTGTACTCGAAGTCCCCCTTGTTTTCTACTTCGTCGGCAAATTGTAACGCTTTCACGTTGATAGTAAAAGCCTACTGTGTCGCTGCACGCTTTCTTCAATGAAACGTGTACTGTATTTCTTGGAAAGACCTTGAGATACGCAAGCTGATCAATGACCTAAATCTAATATTTCATTCATTCCATTTTATACACGGCGTAACTAAAGGACAGATGGACTAAAGGATAGAGAGAAGGGAGAGGCAGAAAGCAGGGACACCTGCAACACGAAACACGCGTCGCGCGATACACAATTGCTGCCATCACGCGTGTAAGGCCACATGCACTAACTTTATTTCAAATCGACAGTGATAAAATTCACTACCCATACCAGAGTTAGGTTTTAAAATCCTGAAAAACGCTTATTGGGAATTATGACATTATACCGGTTTACGTTTGAAAACATGACAGTACCCAGACACCACATGGGGAGTGAAGTGAACCGGAGGTGGTAGAAAAGGCACATTTTGAACGCAGTCACCTAGCTCCCTTAAATTCGTATATTTGGATTCCTTAGGGTTTGCTGACAAAGAATATGTAAAACGTTACGCAAATAGTCTAGGAATTACCAAGTTATGGCCAAAATAAAATAGTGGGGGTGCCTGACAGCATGAAATCATTTCTGCTCATAAAATTTTTTTTATAACGTGTTTGAAAAAAACATTACGTTACGGAAATAGCCTACCATGTTAACTCCTATGTGATTGGAGCGCAACAAATGAAAGACTAAACACGATTGGTCGGACTATAAATACTATCTTGTGTTGTCAGGGGAAACGTGAGAAAGGGGTACTTTTTTGAAAAGATGTGTAGACGTGGTGTGATTGGGTAGAGCTGCGAATATACACAATTCAGAGCGTCTGTTCATTGCCACATCTTGTAATAAACCTACTAAGAAACAGTACGTTGAGCACCAGTGTATATTTTTTATAAAATAAAGCCTGGGACATCGGCAGATCGGAGTTGTGCTATATTCATTGCCAGTCAACGAAACTGTTTATTATTATTTCCATGAATTGTGGTAAGCTTGAAATATTCAATATCTTTTAATGAAAATTGAATGTAAATTGATAATTTATGTCTGTATATATGTGTGGTTCAGTAGCGAACATGATGTAAAGCCTATAGTGCTCCAGCCTGAACAGAAGGTGTCGGAGGAAAGTAAAACTGCATGGAATGGCCAAACAGTACACTGACACCTAGATTATTAACTAGAAAGAAATAATGCTGGAATTGCAGAGGCGTAGTAACCATTAGGGAGGGAAATACTGGTATAAAGTATTTCAGATGAAGCTGACAGTTGGCCTAACGCTCTGAACTCAATGTTTGTGATGTATTGTGCTCAGTGTAGAAATGGAGTATAAATTAGTTCTGACGTAGAAGGTACAACCTTCTTGTTTCAGGGACCGTGGTCTTAAAGTTATTGAGCAGCACCTGGTCAGAGCTTTGCTGAAGCCAGAGGTGGACAGCATACTCCTTGGTCCATATAGCATCCAGTGGGGTGGCTCCAGAACTCATTACAGTAATCAAGCAGAGGAGTCTTTTACTGCAGTCATCACGCAAGATAAGAGAGTGTGGCCATGGAGCTCAACATTATGTACCCCCATCTTAAAATGACATTATAAATTAAAATTAAGAGGGGAATTTAATTGTTTTAATACCAGGAACTGAGAACATCTCCAATACTAGTTCCAATAGAAACAAACTATTGAAGTCATGATGACAAATACCAACAGAGCTTGAACAAAACAAAACCAGTATTACCTCATATTACCACTACACAACTGACACACATAGGATACCATTAATAATATATGTCACTATAAGAATCATATTAATAAATTCTGTACATATAACTTGTAATTAAAATTGATTGTGATTCCTGGTTCCCTTTGCATTTGAATCAGGACACATATACATTCATGACAGCACTGAATACATATTGTTATTTGAAAAGTTATCAGTGACTCCTTTAAGATATCCTCTTAGAGTGTTATATGTATGTGAGTGTCACAGTGTTGTCAAGTGTGGTGGAATAAATTAAATTGTTTATCTGTCTGTTGTTGTTATGACTTACACTTCATCATACACATACCCTAGACATATAACGTAGTCATCACACTATTCCAGAATAATTCTGACTGAGGTATACATATGTGGCAGTAAGTAAGGTTATCTATAATACACTACTCTTATTAGATATAGATACCTTCACAGCTGATCTCAGTCAGTACAATAAGTCCCCTATAAATATTTATAACATCCCACTTTACCACATATATTGGGGTCTCGCCCTCGGGATTTTGAATCTTTCCCTATTACAAATATTGGGGGTAACTCACTTCAGGGAATAATAAGAATTAAAAGGTATCCTTGGGTGAAAATAAATAAGGTTGAGCTCACAGTGCCTGTGTTGTCTTGAGTTAATTAGTCATAGTTAAATATTTTAGACATTTATCTGTTAGACAATGGCCGACCTGGCAAAATTTCGATCTGCTGCTGTACAGACTGCGAAAGAGTTAGGAATGGACGGGCAAATTATGATTTCCTATGTCACTGCTGAATGTGACAAATATATTGAACGGGAAGAAAGAAGATTAGAAAAAGAGGCCGAAAGAAAATTAGAATCTGAAAGATTGGCCGAAGATAAGAGAATAGAGGCTGAAAAAGAGATTAAGAGGTTACAGATTGAGGCTGAGGCTAAGAGGTTGCAGATTGAGGCTGACAAAGAGGCTAAAGCATTGGAAGCAGAAAGAGAAGACAAAAGATTAGCTGCAGAAAGGGAAGCCGAGGAAAGAAGACAGGCTGCAGAAAGGGAAGACAAGCGATTAGCTGCAGAGAGGGAAGCAGAAAAGGAGGAGAAGAGATTACAAAGGGAACATGAGTTACGACTAAGGGAGTTTGAGTTTCAAGGCCATGCTCCTGAAAATGGTGCCAGTCCCTTTGCCTCTGATGCTACTGCTAGCCAGGGAGCCTCAACCTCAGCTATGAATTTTCCTTTAGACCATTTTGTTGAGAAAGACGATGATATAGAGAGCTATCTAAATAGGTATGAACTATTAGCTACCACATATGGGTTAGAGAGAGAAAGGTGGAGCTTAAAGTTATCTCAGGGACTTCGTGGGGCAGCTTATGAAGTTTTTGCAAAAATGAGCAGAAGTGATCAGGAAAATTATGACATGCTAAAGCAGGCTCTTTTGTTAAGATATGAAAAGAATGCAGAATTTTATAGGAAAAAATTTAGGAATGCTAAACTACTGTCAGGTGAAACCTATCACCAGTTCTCTGCAAGAATAGAGACATACTTGGAGAAATGGACTTCTCTGGGGAAAACCCAAGATCTTAAGGAAATGGTCCTTATAGAGCAATTAAGAGAGTCCATGGCTCCAGACCTGAGAAAGTTTCTCATGGAACAAGGTGCAGAGAGGCTGGGTGAGTTGCTAAATGTTGCTGAAAGGTATCAAGCAGCTCAAGCAGAGGTAACAGGTAATAAAAAGAAACAAGTGGATAACTTTAGGGCACCACAGAACTTTAATAAATTTGATCCTAGGGATCAAAACAAAGGTAAGCACCAGTTTGATAGGCCACGGTATGAAAATAAAAATAAAACCCCACAATTCGATGAAAGGAAATATGATGAAAGAAAATCTTTCAACCAAGGAAAAAGGTGGTGTAAGAATTGTAAGATGAACAATCATGACACTGACCGTTGCAGAAGGAAACCTGTGTATATGGCCACCCTTCAGGTCAGGTCGACCTCAAGAAAGGAGGAGGATATTATGTTAGATACCACTCCAGAAGAGATGAGGAAGGCACAGGCTGGGGATAAAACACTCAAGCCTTGTTTCAGGAAATTGTCAACTTGTCATACAACTCCAGGCAAGGGAGATTTTTACATGAAAAACAAGTTGATGTATAGGAAGACTGGAGCTAGATCCAAAGGTCAGGGACAGCTGGTACTTCCTAAAAGATATAGGGCAGACTTAATAAGGAGCCTACATGTGAAACCAGATGGGGACCATGAGAAGATAGGTACCATCATTCAAAAGGTGGCTCACCATTATTATTGGCCCAAAGCAAGATGGGACATTGAGAATTTTGTAGAAAGGTGTAGCATAGCACATGAGGGAACACCCACAAGTGGGAACATTGATCAGGACCTGGACACGCCACGGGGCAAAATTAGGCCTGATAATAAAAAGAAAAATAAATTTGATAAAGTGGACCAAAGGGAATGGGAAGCCCCTTTTCACGGACAAGCTTCACTTAACTGTTTTACAATGGCCACTATGCGGAGAGTGCAAAAAGATGTCTTACCCCAGGATAAGACGAAAATCCCTCAATCGGACTTAAACAAACTGGAGGAAGAGGATGTAGAGAGGAAATCTCTCATCAAGAATTTTAAGTGGGGAGAAAGCCCCAAAAGAAAAATTGGTAGCGGTCGTTTTATGTATGATAATTCTGGGAAGAAAAATCATCACTATAGAGCTTCGAGTGGAAGAGACCATACCGGTGCATGGACAAATAGGTCCACAAAATTAAAGGTCCATATGTAGCTTTGTTAAGAACGTGGACTGATGAAAAGGCAGAGGAAAACATTACATCTACATACCAATATGTGAATGAGCTGACCACTCGTTTAAAAACTGGCTGGAAACTTGCCAATGAAAATTTGAAACAAGCCAGGAAGAAACATGCTGCCTATTATAACAGGAAGGCGAAAGACAGAGATTTGGCTGTGGGAGAGAAGGTACTGCTTCTTCTCCCCGGGAGTCAGAATAAGTTACAGATTGGATGGCAAGGTCCATATACAGTTTTAGAGAAGGTGTCTAGAACAAATTATAAGATAGATAAGAAGGGGAAAGAAAAAATCTATCATGTGAATCTCCTGAAGAAATATTTGGAAAGAGAACATCAGGAAGAGACACACTTGTTGACCTTGTCCATCGCCATGGAGATGAAAAAGGAACCACTTTCATCATCTGAATATCCATTACACCCCTGTGAGACAGCAGCACAGGTGAAAATCAGTACACATTTAACAAAAACTCAGAAAGAGAGAGTGCAACAGGTTCTAAATAATCATGCAGAGGTGTTAACAGACCGACCAGGGCATACAAACCTATTGGAATATGATATGAAACTGATAGACCCCACACCTGTCTGTATGAAACCATATTCGATTCCGTTTGCTAAGGAGAAAGCTTTGAAGGAAGAGATAGACTATCTGTTGAAAGAAGGAATTATTTCCCACAGTGAATCCTCATATAGTTCCGGTGTTGTACTCTTAAGGAAACCCTCTGGAGAACATAGACTCTGTATAGATTACAGGAGACTGAATGCTATTACAGAAGGACAGGTGGATCCATTGCCGGATACAAATCAGCTGTTTGCCAGACTAAATAAAGCTAAATATTTCTCAAAAGTGGATCTGAGTAAAGGATACTATCAGATTCCAGTAAAGCCTGAGGTTAGACCATACCTAGCTTTTAGTACCTCAGAAGGACACTATGAGTTTAATAGATTGCCATTTGGATTGAAGAATGCGCCTAGTGTCTTCTCTAGAATGATGAGAAAATTATTGGACCCTCTGAATAATCCATGTATAACAAATTTCATGGATGATATCCTTATAGCAACAGAAACATTTGAGGAACATATTGACTCTCTGAATATGCTGTTTGATCGACTTAGGGAAGCAAATTTAACAGCCCGACCAACCAAATGTTGCGTTGGATGTAAAGAATTGGAATTTTTGGGACACACAGTTTATCAGGGAAACATGACCCCTGACCCAAAGAATTTAGAGAAACTAAAGAAAGCCCCGAGACCACAAACCAAGAAGGACGTGAGATCCTTTGTCTCATTATGTGGTTTCTACCAGAAGTATATCAAAAACTTTAATTCCATATGTGCACCGTTAACTGATTTGACACGTAAAGGACATCCAGATCGCATTACATGGACACCACAATGTGAAATGGCTTACCAAGAATTGAAGGAAAAGCTCACAAGTAAACCTATTTTGAAATTACCTGACTTAAGTCAAGAATTCATAGTAAGGACGGATGCCAGTAATATTGGGTTAGGTGCAACTCTACTACATAAATCAGATGCATTGGATGGGGAATTAAGCCCAGTGGCATATGCTAGCAGAAAATTGAATAAAGCTGAAATCAACTACTCAACTAGCGAAAAAGAATGTCTTGCAGTAATATGGGCAATAAAGAAATTCAATATTTATCTGTATGGGAAGGCATTTAAGTTGCAAACGGATCACAAACCTTTATCGTTTCTAGCCCAGGCTAGGCATGAGAACTCTAGGTTACTCCGATGGTCCTTGCTTTTGGCTCCCTATAATTTTAGCATTGAGTATATATCTGGAAAAACAAATTTGGGAGCGGATTTTTTAAGCCGCCATCCGTGTGATGAGAATCACCGTAAACCCCAGAAATAATAATAAATTTCTCTATGTGTATATAGAATAAAGGACTGACATATAATGTCTGTTTTAAGAGGGGAGATGTCGTGAATTATTCTAATCCCCATATATAAATTAAAACGTAAATGCAAAGCCTAACAAATAAATTTAATAAAAGGAAAGAAGAATGGTAAAGAACAGTGCTGTCACAATGCCTGTACTCGAAGTCCCCCTTGTTTTCTACTTCGTCGGCAAATTGTAACGCTTTCACGTTGATAGTAAAAGCCTACTGTGTCGCTGCACGCTTTCTTCAATGAAACGTGTACTGTATTTCTTGGAAAAACCTTGAGATACGCAAGCTGATCAATGACCTAAATTTAATATTTCATTCATTCCATTTTATACACGGCGTAACTAAAGGACAGATGGACTAAAAGATAGAGAGAAGGGAGAGGCAGAAAGCAGGGACACCTGCAACACGAAACACGCGTCGCGCGATACACAATTGCTGCCATCACGCGTGTAAGGCCACATGCACTAACTTTATTTCAAATCGACAGTGATAAAATTCACTACCCATACCAGAGTTAGGTTTTAAAATCCTGAAAAACGCTTATTGGGAATTATGACATTATACCGGTTTACGTTTGAAAACATGACAGTACCCAGACACCACAAGGGGAGTGAAGTGAACCGGAGGTGGTAGAAAAGGCACATTTTGAACGCAGCCACCTAGCTCCCTTAAATTCGTATATTTGGATTCCTTAGGGTTTGCTGACAAAGAATATGTAAAACGTTACGCAAATAGTCTAGGAATTACCAAGTTATGGCCAAAATAAAATAGTGGGGGTGCCTGACAGCATGAAATCATTTCTGCTCATAAAATTTTTTTATAACGTGTTTGAAAAAACATTACGTTACGGAAATAGCCTACCATGTTAACTCCTATGTGATTGGAGCGCAACAAATGAAAGACTAAACACGATTGGTCGGACTATAAATACTATCTTGTGTTGTCAGGGGAAACGTGAGAAAGGGGTACTTTTTTGAAAAGATGTGTAGACGTGGTGTGATTGGGTAGAGCTGCGAATATACACAATTCAGAGCGTCTGTTCATTGCCACATCTTGTAATAAACCTACTAAGAAACAGTACGTTGAGCACCAGTGTATATTTTTTATAAAATAAAGCCTGGGACATCGGCAGATCGGAGTTGTGCTATATTCATTGCCAGTCAACGAAACTGTTTATTATTATTTCCATGAATTGTGGTAAGCTTGAAATATTCAATATCTTTTAATGAAAATTGAAATGTAAATTGATAATTTATGTCTGTATATATGTGTGGTTCAGTAGCGAACATGATGTAAAGCCTATAGTGCTCCAGCCTGAACAGAAGGTGTCGGAGGAAAGTAAAACTGCATGGAATGGCCAAACAGTACACTGACACCTAGATTATTAACTAGAAAGAAATAATGCTGGAATTGCAGAGGCGTAGTAACCATTAGGGAGGGAAATACTGGTATAAAGTATTTCAGATGAAGCTGACAGTTGGCCTAACGCTCTGAACTCAATGTTTGTGATGTATTGTGCTCAGTGTAGAAATGGAGTATAAATTAGTTCTGACGTAGAAGGTACAACCTTCTTGTTTCAGGGACCGTGGTCTTAAAGTTATTGAGCAGCACCTGGTCAGAGCTTTGCTGAAGCCAGAGGTGGACAGCATACTCCTTGGTCCATATAGCATCCAGTGGGGTGGCTCCAGAACTCATTACAGTAATCAAGCAGAGGAGTCTTTTACTGCAGTCATCACGCAAGATAAGAGAGTGTGGCCATGGAGCTCAACATTATGTACCCCCATCTTAAAATGACATTATAAATTAAAATTAAGAGGGGAATTTAATTGTTTTAATACCAGGAACTGAGAACATCTCCAATACTAGTTCCAATAGAAACAAACTATTGAAGTCATGATGACAAATACCAACAGAGCTTGAACAAAACAAAACCAGTATTACCTCATATTACCACTACACAACTGACACACATAGGATACCATTAATAATATATGTCACTATAAGAATCATATTAATAAATTCTGTACATATAACTTGTAATTAAAATTGATTGTGATTCCTGGTTCCCTTTGTATTTGAATCAGGACACATATACATTCATGACAGCACTGAATACATATTGTTATTTGAAAAGTTATCAGTGACTCCTTTAAGATATCCTCTTAGAGTGTTATATGTATGTGAGTGTCACAGTGTTGCCAAGTGTGGTGGAATAAATTAAATTGTTTATCTGTCTGTTGTTGTTATGACTTACACTTCATCATACACATACCCTAGACATATAACGTAGTCATCACACTATTCCAGAATAATTCTGACTGAGGTATACATATGTGGCAGTAAGTAAGGTTATCTATAATACACTACTCTTATTAGATATAGATACCTTCACAGCTGATCTCAGTCAGTACAATAAGTCCCCTATAAATATTTATAACATCCCACTTTACCACAGGTGTATAGACATCAAAGGTAAGATCAAGCTGTATACGTTTCTAGGTATGATGTATGTGTATTATTCTAGATTCCTACGTGCTCCTCTCACGATCCTCCTTTGATTATATTATTAGCTCTGCTAGGGGTATTAACTAAACTATCTACCAACAAGAACTATAACTTAACTTAAATAATTTAAGTAAGTCGGCTGGTAAATATTTACAATTTATTTTTACAGGTTTTCCTTTTCTGTTTGAAAATCTTTCAAGGAAATCAAATTTTAATTTCACCATTTAAATAAATAAAACATTTGAAAATAGTTCAAAAGTCACTAAAAAGTTGTAGAAAGTTCTTCTCGTTTGGTTGAACTCACTCTGTTCGTAAAATATATGTATCTTTATAACACTTTTATTTCACTGTCATTTGATTTTACGCGATCACTGGATATTACTATGCCCAACAATATGTCATCATTAGGTATGTCTTTCTTAGAATAGTGGTTTTACTGGGTACTCTGAATAGTAGCCTTGTTTGGCCACTTATCAGATGTATTGAAGTCTGTCACACTCCTGACATGGAAGGAAAAGTCACATGATGTTCCTCCAGGCAGTGGATACTGGGTGGCTGTCCCTGTAGACAACAAGGGCAGTCGCACCACTAGTTCCTGCAGTAGTGGCTGACTCTTTAAAGTGTACTTGGTTGACAGAATATAACCTGAAACATATTTGATTAACCACTATATTGTCTATCACTATCCCTTTATTACAGGTGTAGGGGATGAAAGACAGTTTCAGACAGTGTACAAGCAGACGCACAGGGCATACTATATCAGTAATAACCCAATCCAGTTCACTGTGAATGCAATTTTCTCCCAATCCTTAGTTAGAGCCATTTGTCCATGATCCGCCTCTATACAATTATTAGGTCTTGTGTAAAACACTAAGTGATATCTCAAACAATACAGTAAAGTAATTCCTTTCATCCTATCCTTTGTTCCTGGTGTGTGTCCCATTCCTTCAAGAAATAATTCTTTAAATACTTTTTATAAAACTATGGACACCCTTTCTGCTTCCATTCTTAATTTATGTAAATATACGCAGCTTAGTTTAGTCTCCAGAAATTACACAGTAGTTTGAAACACATCTACACACTTCCTAACGCACAAGTGAATTAATTAACTAGAATTATATATATATATATATATATATATATATATATATATATATATATATAAATATATATATATATATATATATATATATATATATATATATATATATATATATACATTCTTTCTTACCCTCAAGTACATACAGTCGAGCTGTCAATGGGCACGCAGTCTGCTCTCAGTTGCAGAAGGCAAAGAAGTCTCTCTCTGACAGAACGGGCGCTTCTCGCTATATTTGGATTTTTATTATGGCCTGCTCTATTTAGGGCACGTCCTATATATAGGCCAAGGCCCAACGACAGAGGAAGCTTTACTGCCAAAGTGTTTTGCGTTCCGAAACACAGACACACATTTGTCCAGCTGTGCAAATATGAAAAACTAGTAATCTACATATCCTCCTTATTCATGGACCGATTTCCTTCATCTTAGGCTTAAAATACTTACTTACTTAGTCGTTTTCCTTCTACCATTAGGTGTAGAGGTTTAAAAGAGAGAGCGCCAGACTATCATATCGGCTGTCTTCCTCCTGTCCTGGTTCCATTCTAGTCCTCGGTCCTTCAAAGATTGTCTAATGTTGTCCTCCCAGCGGACTGTGGGTCGTCCTGGGGGATTGGATCCCTGGCTCTTTGTTTCCCATGCTTGTCGTGGCAGCCGATCTTCTCCCATTCTGCAGACATGGCCAAACCATCTTAGTTGGGACTGTTCTACTTGGGTCTGCAGGGGGTGGCATTTTAGGCCTTGACGTATCGTCTTGTTGCGGACCATGTCTCTTCTTGTTACTTCAACCACCTTCCTCAGATACCTCATTTCTGAGGTTTGGATCTGGGCTTAAAATACTCTCTGTATTATTTTTTCTCTATCTAGATAATGATCTTTTACTTTCCTAAGTCCATTTTATTCTATGCGTAGACTAAACAGCAAAATTATGGACTAACCTAATGTATCGGTCCATTCCACTTGAGATTTCTCCAATATTATTTCGCTCCCCGTTGAAATTTTTGCAAAGACGTGTACAGCAACATTCCTAGTATTGAATTACTAACCTTTCCCGGGTAGTACTTCGCTCCTAATTTTGTAATATAATTCCATCCCCACTTCGTTTGCACAGATTTGAGATCGCCATGATGAATGCCTAATTTCTATTTGTCTGTAGTCTTATCAGTTGGCCTGTCTCCATTTGTCTAATCTATTTCATCCCATGTTAGTTTTATCTAATCCCTTATCTGTCCGTCATAATCATCTTTCTCATTAGTCTCACGGCATGCAGAAGAGAGAAGAAAACGTCGAAGGAAAAAATAAACAGCTTAGGGCTGTAACCTCAGGGGCGCATTCCCTTTGTCAGTTATGACTGAAGGGGCTATTATTATTTTTCCTCTGTCTCTCATCTAAGCTGCAAATGAGTACAGTACTTGATTCATTTACTCGTGGAATCCGAAAGCGGCGTGAAAGGAAACTGATCACCCCACCTCTTAAGGCTGAAACCTAGTATATTTTAAGTCTCTAACACATCACTCGTATGCACCAGTATTTGCTATTGGATTTCAGGGTAATCAAACCCACGACAATCAGAACGGGCGTCATCGCCTCGCTACGGGAATGAATCGTGACTAAACACACTGCCAACTCAGCACTACATAAACGTAGTGCTTCGTGGGCAATAGTCATTGTCAGTACAGTCCAGGCAACTATGGAATTAATGACTTGGAATTATTTACAGTGTAGGGCCTCCACACTTTTGGTATAACAGGATTCCCAAGCGCAGATCAACTACATCTTCATGTTTTGAACAGAAGAAAAAATGTGGCATGCTCGAATTCAGCTAAGAGGAGTGACCTTTAAGAACTTACTTAGAGATGGGATATTGGTGTCTACGCGGTGAGCAGTGTCCGCTGGAAATCTAGCATCCAAGCCTGTAAAGACTCGAGAGAAAGACATTCTACTAACCAGGGCACTGAGCGCAGCGGTATCATCTAAGTTGACAAGCTCATATCACCGTGTAACTTATGAAGAGGCCAAGCGTTTTATCAGAAGCAGGTGACACGCTGCAGGAGATTATTATCATAAAACAGTTCAAGGATTCGCTTACTCCTGACATAAGACGGTTCCTGGCAGAGCACGGAACAGGAAACTCTTGATCAGGTGGTTATCTTCATAGAAAGAAACCGAAGCGCGCAGGCAGAAATTAACCCTGTCAGAATGCGCTGACAACGATAATCGCCCTAACCAAACACGGATACGCAGGATGCAACTCACAAAACGACACAAACATAAGACAACACTGATAACTCTATGGTGTTCATCAGTTGATAAATATAAGGTGCTCTGATTACAACCTCTTGTAATGGGCACCAGTTGATAACTATAAGCTCACTAGAACATCACCAGAGTTAAATGCTGTGTTGTTGTGTAACTCGTGGTTTGAGTATGGAATGTCAACTCGACCTACGCAGTGGTGTGTAAGCATGAAGTGAGAGTGTAACACGCGAATGATAAGAAGAGTTCGTGGTGTTGACAATTGGTCTTTTTCTTTCACTCATGTATGGCTGGAAGTCATCGACACCAACGACTGTGTACCTTTGCTACAGTTTAACTGGACGTACACACTCGACAGCACGATACAGTGACAAATCACAGGTTGGCATAATACATCATGGTACAGTGGATAAATGGTCTTGCAATTATACATGGGCACTCATGTAGAATAATAGCATAATGGACTGTCAGTAGACAAGCACTCAGTATTGCCCATATATATCATCTGAGTTTACTGACAAAGCACGTCAGATTATAAACAACATTCAAGATGGCTTCTAGACCTAACCTCGTCTAGCGAAGATTCCTTTAAGTAAAGTCAGCACATATTTTCATATATAATATTGAACCGCTAGTAATGGGTTCTCATCTGTAGCAGTGATCTCTGGACTCATCAAGCGATAATACGGGGCATCCCTTTCTCTTCCTGATAGTCCTTAAATATGTGTATACAAGATGGCTTCTCTCGTGAGCTGTAACTCACGTTTGGATACAACTAGGAATCTGTATCAAAGTTAATCATACATTAAATGTTCTCATTACTTTGTAGATTCTATCATGATACAATTGACTTCACTTTACAATATGGTGCTGCTATGAATGAATGTCATCTTCATATAGTTAAATCTTCCCTTATTGAAAACGATGGCTTCGTAAGAGTTCATAAGAAGTGCTTTTGTTTTACCTTGGTATCAGAAATAACTGATTCTGCCATTCCTTGGCAATAAGAATAAACACAGGGGTAAAGCATACAGGATAGGTCTAAACGTCTATCACTTTCCCCTACACATATATCGATCACTTTTTCCGGCGACAAGCCGATTAAAAAAACCACAGCCCCATCATCAGGGCGAAGCCAAATCACACCTCTCTAGCGACACATCCGCCGAACAGCCCTTTGACCTTTCAAGCGACAAAAGACCATATTGTTCGACTTAGACATGCAAAGATATTCAGATATAAGACAGACTCGTCCTACCCAGACAAACAATACACATAAATTCAGGCCATAGATACACTGAAGCAAGAACAACCTATTTCTACCCAAACAAAGAATAAATCGCAGTAAAACTGGATTCATCCGCGGAGTTCGATCGAAAGTGACGACACTCCTTTCAAGGGAAGTAACTCAATAATGACTTTTCCTTAAGCACTAAAAAGTATCTATTTTGTTTACAAAATATTTGCGAACATAACAAGCATACAAATGTATTATATTGTAAGATATCAAAGAATGCACGTAACAGTCTTACCACACCTCCCGGGGAAAAAAATGGAACTTTTTTTTTTTTGGAAATACATCTAGGAGCAACGTACAATAGGCTCACAACGCATGAATAATGCGCAGATGAAAATATCAGGAATAAATATAACGCCTAATATGAGGCTAAGTCGACTTATGGAGCGACTGGTGAGAATTTATCTCATAAACTGAGAGAAATTATTTCTCTACAAGTAAATTTTTCCAGGAAGGTGTCATCAAAGTATAATACAATTCTGGCAATTACACAATGCCTAAAAATTTTCATACCATAATTTCGTATTAGATATCTTAAATTTATGATTTATGAAGAAAAATCATCAAAGCACAGCGGTGAATAAACATCAATGAACCGCTAAGTAGTGATACAATCATTATATTATTAAATTACAAATGTGTATCTATCTTGATATAGAAAGGAACTATTATAAACTAGACATATCAAGAAGTCTAAGACCTAATAGTTATGTGGAATCATGTGGGCATCTTGACAGAATGTCTGCCATCACATTATCTGATCCACGAATAGCTCGCACAGAGAAATGAAAAGGTTGAAGAGCAATTGCATATCGAGTAGACCTCGAGCTCTTCAAATTCTTACTCTGTATAGCAGTAAGAGCTTTTTGGTCGGTTTCTACTATGAAATGTGCGCCTAGAAGGAATCTCTGTAGTTTGAGGATCGACCAAACCATAGCTAATAGCTCACGGTCTAAAACCGAATAATTCCTTTCTGCCGCATTAAGTTTTCTGGAAATATACATTACAGGATGCAGAGTTCCAGAGTACTCTTGCATTAGTGCCGCTCCAATCCCAGTGGATGAAGCATCACCACGAAGAACAAATGTCTTATCTTTAGTAGGTAACACTAAAATAGGTGGTGTTGAAAACAATGTTTTAATCTTATCCAAAGAGCATTGGCATTCCTGAGACCAGTGGACCATATTAGGCGAACCTTTCTTTAAAAGTGTAGAAAGAGGTGCCATGATAGAGGATAGATTCTGAATGAATCTGCCATAAAATTGAATAAGACCTAACAGACTTCTCACCTGTTTTTTAGTCTTAGGGATAGAGATGTTAAGTATCTTACTAGTATTATGGTCCTCTGTCTTTAGGAAACCATGACCAACTCGGTGGCCTAGGAAAGAAATTTCGCTAAAACCAATATAGGCTTTAGAGGGTTTCGCTGTCAGGTTGTGCTCACGCAAAGTAGACAGCAATTCATCTAACCCTGAATAGTGATCTTCCCAAGTATCGCTGAAAAGACAGATGTCGTCTAGATATGCAATGACATCTGACCGATAAGATAGGATTCGGCGCATCATGCGTACGAATGTAGCTGGTGCGTTCATAAGACCGAAAGGCATAAAATTCCATTGGAACAAACCTCTAGGTGTTGAAAAAAGCCGTGAGAGGTTTGGCGCGTTCAGATAAAGGAACTTGCCAATATCCTTTAGACAAATCAAGTTTAGTGAAAAAATGAGATTTGGAGAGTCGAGTAAGTAGCTCTTCCAGTAAAGGCATAGGTTCGGCATCGAACTTCGTTACTTGATTAAATTTGCGATAGTCAACGCAAAGACGTATGTTATTGTCTTTTTTTCGAACAATAACCATCGGCGAAGAATATGCAGAGGTGGATGGTTCGATTATTTTCAAATCTATCATCTCATCCAACTCTTTCTCGACCTGTGCTTGAAAATGTATAGGGATAGGATAAGGTCTAACCCTAATAGGAGTATGGTCAGTTAGAACAATGTCATGTTCAATGACATAAGTTTGTCCAGGGATGTCAGTAAGTACATCCTGAAATGTTTGCAACATAGTTGAAACTTGTCACTGTTCTCCTAGAGATAAATCAGGAGAGACAGTAACGTTCTTCCATGATTCACTAGAATGAAGTGGGATCATTGGAAGAGGAAGATTTACATCTGAAAAACTTGTTTCCTCATCCTGTATCACGTACAGTGATTAGTAATGACCATGTTGTACTGGAGAATTGTCCGTTGCTTGGAAAATGGGTTGCAAATAATCCGGACGTTCATGGAATTCAGTAAGCATATTGATGTGGAAGGTTTTATGCTTCCCATCAATATCGACAATATAGTCGACATCGGAAATTTTCGATATTATATCGTACGGACCTTTCCAAGAAATAAGTAGTCTGTTTTCCCTACAAGGTAGTAATACAAATGCTTTGTCACCAGGACAAAGTTGTCGTAAGCATCTCTTCTTATTGGCAAATTGCCTTGCCTTCTGTTTCGCAAATTCAGAAGAAGAAGTTGCTAATTTGCATGCTTCGATAATCTTTTGTCTCAACGCGATGACATATTCGTAGGATGACTTTGTGTCATCGTCAATATTGTCAGCTGTTATGAGATCATGAAGCAACGACATAGGGCCACGCGGACGCGCGCCAAAGACGAGTTCAAAGGGAGAAAATCCTGTATGTTCATTGGGGACCTCTCTGTAAGCGAAGAGGGCCGCAGGTAAAACTCTGTCCCAGTCTTGAGGATGATCCTCAGTTATCTTCCCTAGTAAGTTTTTAAGTGTTCTATTAAGGCGTTCGACCATCCCATTAGACATTGGATGATAGATACTACTTAAAGATCTATCTATCTGCAGAGTAGACATTACTTGAGACATGGTATCTGATATTAGTTGGGTGCCATGGTCTGACAATATCTCTCCGGGGAACCCCAGACGAGAAAATATAAGCCAAAGAGCATCTGCAATATCAGCAGTAGTAATGCTCTTCAGAGGAATAGCCTCTGGCCAACGTGTGCACATATCAACACACGTCAAGATAAACTGATGTCCTCTGGCAGACTTGATCTTAAATGGACCAATAATGTCTATGGCCATTTTTTGAAACGGCCGAATAGGAATGTCTGCCGCCTGAATGGGTGCAGCATGCCGTGGACCTTTGGAGTTAACTTCCTGACATACTTTACAAGATCGACAATAAATCCGTATGTCCTTGTTTACCAATGGCCAAAAGAAAGCCGCAAGGACTCTTGACTTAGTACGGGAAAAACCCATGTGTCCAGCACACTGAGAGTCGTGAGCGTGCTGCAAAATTTTAACTCTCAAATTCTTGGGAACCAGGATTTGAGAATGACTTGACGTAATGGAGTCTTGAACCATACGTACCAGTACGCCATTCTTCTTTGTAATCCACGATTTACGACTTGTGTCTTTATTCGGATCACCTTTAGTTGCAAGAATGAAGAATTTCTTCAGAGTGGGATCATCTTCCTGCTGTTTTATAAACGAGTCACGAGAAATTACCAAGGGATCATCTTGGTTATGCACTTCATTATCTTCAGTAGATGAAGTTTGAGGCATATTAAGAGCCTGAGCTCTAGTGACTACAGCGTTAGCAATCTGCATGTTTTGCCTTTCCCACGCGGAAATTTGTTGCGGAGTGCATTCTTTGACTCCATGAATGCGACCGATGATGAGGTCAGCTATCGGATTCGGAAGAAGACATGCGTGTACATCTCCTGTAAAGAAAGGAGTAGCAATCCTAATGATAGCAGTAGAGTATTTCTCTAATGTGCCGCCAAATGTTACACATTTGACTACTTGTCCAGTGGCACGGGAAGGATCTACGAGTGACTGCCTAACACCAATTGTGGTGCATCCAGAATCAAATAGCACGGAGACTGGATTGTTATTTACTAAACCCTTATGTAAGACAAGAGAACCTCTTCCATCATGCGCGACTGATGCAGGAAGAGCAGGAAGAGGATGGCCGCAGCTTAAAGTAGACACTGTGGTTGGCTCAAATAATGTTTTGCATTGGGGGCACTGAGACGCTCTCCCAAAATCAAAAGCGGAACATGCCATATTATTAGCGTCATTATTGTCTTTACTCTGTTTATAGGCTTCATGGGACTCTTGTTGTGCAGAGTTTGCCTGAAAATGTGGTTTATGTCTTCTGTTTTGAGATCTACCTCGGTTATTATTACCTCTGTAGTTATTGTTACCTCTATTGTAACCCCTATTTGGGTTTGAGTCATAGTTCTCTTGGTTACCATTATCATATTCATTATAATGAGTATCTCTGTAATTGCGATCTTGTTGACTCCAAGACGGATACCTCGGATAGTTTCTATAATTACTTCCTCTATGGAAATTGCTATAATTGTGACCACCCCTGTGTCGAGAGCTATCAGCTCGTCTCCAGTTCTTTGAAGAAGAACCCTGAAATGATTGGTTACCTTGGTTTTGATAACTATTATGGTTACCTTTTTTATCAAATCTGTTTTGAGGTCCCTGAAATCTGTGTGAATAATTGGGATTGTATGGTGTTGCTGAAGCAACTGGCATACTCTCCTTAATCTTAGTGTTGCCAAAAGTCACGTCGGGGTGTGCAGTGACATATTGGGAACAATATTCTTCCATTTCCTTTAGAGATTTTAGTTTACGCTCATGTATAAATTCAAGGAATGGTTTGTTAACACATGACATAATCTTATCTCTGAGCAACAAATCCATAAGTCCTTCATACGTTTTTTCTGTTTTGGAAAGCTCAATCCAACGATCAACTGTGAGACGTGCCTTTGCAATGAATTCTGAGAATTCTACACCTGTCTCAGGCACCATCGTCTTAAACAAAAGGCGATAGCCTTCCTCACTTAGCTGGTATTTTTTTTATCAAAGCCGCCATAATGACATCATAATTATCCTTATCTGCTTCTCCTACAAGGCATAATCTAGTCAGAGATTCACCTTTCAAGTTTTCTGCTAATTGATTAGCGTATTGTGATTTATCCACATTATGTGTACGACAAGAACGTTCAAATCTATCCAGCCAGAATGTAATATCGTCACTGGACTGATTGAACGGTGGAACCTTAACCTTGTAAGTAGAAGGTTTACCATTACCACTAGATGCCTGATTAACATTACTCATACTTGTCAATCTCAATTTCTCTAACTCAAATTCATGTTCTCTTATTGCTTTTTTTTTCTTCCGCTTCTCTGTCTAATCTTATTTGTTCAGCAGCAGCTTCTCTGTCTAATTTTCTTTGTTCAGCTTCAAATCTCCTTTCCTCCACCTGCATCTGCAATTTCTTTTGTTCAGCAGCAGCATCAGCTTTTCTCTCTTCTGCAGCAGCAGCAGCTTTTCTCTCTTCTGCAGCAGCAGCAGCTTTTCTCTCTTCTGCAGCAGCAGCAGCTTTTCTCTCTTGTGCAGCAGCAGCAGCTTCTCTTTCTAATCTTTTCTCTTCAGCCAGAGCTTTTCTCTCTTCTGCAGCAGCTTTTTTCTCTTCAGCAGCAGCTTTTCTCTCTTCTGCAGCTAATGCTTTGTCATATTGAGCAACAGCCCATTCTTCTAAGTCTTTACCAGTCTTATCAATGGATTTCCCTTGTGCAATGAAGTATTCTAATGTAGACATGATGTCTAACAATAATACTAATTACCTGAAACAATATTAATACCACAAGTTCTTAATGACTTGATTAATCAGTACACTATCTCAATCTCAGTGGGTCATAATTTTTTTTTATACCAGTAATAATAATAAAGTACTGGTTTATACCATAATCCAAGTGCAGTGCACAAGCAATAGTGTCTTATGAAATATACCTATATAAAACATATGTCAACCAACAGAATACATAAAGTACAAATAAGACTGACAATACGAAAACGTTTGCAGAAATCAATAACTCAAATAGGGAAATCAATGAAAGTAATCACTGAATCTGCAAGGAATAACAACACAAATGACGTCACAGTATATGAATATAAATTGTGAATAGAACTGAAAGATAGAAAAGGGTAGACCAACAAATTACAAACAAATCAAAACAAAACTAAAGAACAAAGAAATATTACAAAAATAACAATAATTACAGTCTTCACAGCTAACAAATAGCAACTAGTTGTTGCAAGCAAATTTCCAATTAAGGAAATTGCACCTACAGAAAACGCCCACAACGGACCCTCTATGACGTGGGATATTCTGTTGTGAGGACACCGCCCAACCTAAACACAACCCGCTGACATATAAACTAATATACTATACAAACAAATAACATGTAAACATAAATTTATAAATTATGTGTATGATAGTATGTGTTGCAAAATAGGCTCAGTTTTACAGTAATGGCAAAGTTATTCTTATGAAAATAAATAAACTGCCACTTTATTGAATCACAAATTCTGGCCTTAAATATTAAAGTTCAACACAATAGCAGAACATAAGAAGATCCATCGATGAAAGTAGGGCTTCTTAGTTCAATAATACTGTCTTCCTGTTAATATTGACAAGAATTGATCCAACTGTTCTGTGAAACTCTGTAATGTCTAATGTAAAAATGTCAACAACGCTGACCTACATACTGCATTCACTTGACAGGTCACGTGACGAAGTGTTGACAAAGAGCAAACTAATACTGCAAGTGTGTCGTATCAGCTACAGGAAACGGTCTGGTATCGGTAGTCTGTTGACTTCTCAACTTCTGCGAGGTCAAACCCAGAAAGCTGGTCCACCAGATGATAACTCTCTTTTGCCCATCAGTTGATAAATATAAGGTGTTCTGATTACAACCTCTTGTAATGGGCACCAGTTGATAACTATAAGCTCACTAGAACATCACCAGAGTTAAATGCTGTGTTGTTGTGTAACTCGTGGTTTGAGTATGGAATGTCAACTCGACCTACGCAGTGGTGTGTAAGCATGAAGTGAGAGTGTAACACGCGAATGATAAGAAGAGTTCGTGGTGTTGACAATTGGTCTTTTTCTTTCACTCATGTATGGCTGGAAGTCATCGACACCAACGACTGTGTACCTTTGCTACAGTTTAATTGGACGTACACACTCGACAGCACGATACAGTGACAAATCACAGGTTGGCATAATACATCATAGTACAGTGGATAAATGGTCTTGCAATGATACATGGGCACTCATGTAGAATAATAGCATAATGGACTGTCAGTAGACAAGCACTCAGTATTGCCCATATATATCATCTGAGTTTACTGACAAAGCACGTCAGATTATAAACAACATTCAAGATGGCTTCTAGACCTAACCTCGTCTAGCGAAGATTCCTTTAAGTAAAGTCAGCACATATTTTCATATATAATATTGAACCGCTAGTAATGGGTTCTCATTTGTAGCAGTGATCTCTGGACTCATCAAGCGATAATACGGGGCATCCCTTTCTCTTCCTGATAGTCCTTAAATATGTGTATACAAGATGGCTTCTCTCGTGAGCTGTAACTCACGTTTGGATACAACTAGGAATCTGTATCAAAGTTAATCATACATTAAATGTTCTCATTACTTTGTAGATTCTATCATGATACAATTGACTTCACTTTACAATATGGTGCTGCTATGAATGAATGTCATCTTCATATAGTTAAATCTTCCCTTATTGAAAACGATGGCTTCGTAAGAGTTCATAAGAAGTGCTTTTGTTTTACCTTGGTATCAGAAATAACTGATTCTGCCATTCCTTGGCAATAAGAATAAACACAGGGGTAAAGCATACAGGATAGGTCTAAACGTCTATCACTTTCCCCTACACATATATCGATCACTTTTTCCGGCGACAAGCCGATTCAAAAAACCACAGCCCCATCATCAGGGCGAAGCCAAATCACACCTCTCTAGCGACACATCCGCCGAACAGCCCTTTGACCTTTCAAGCGACAAAAGACCATATAGTTCGACTTAGACATGCAAAGATATTCAGATATAAGACAGACTCGTCCTACCCAGACAAACAATACACATAAATTCAGGCCATAGATACACTGAAGCAAGAACAACCTATTTCTACCCAAACAAAGAATAAATCGCAGTAAAACTGGATTCATCCGCGGAGTTCGATCGAAAGTGACGACACTCCTTTCAAGGGAAGTAACTCAATAATGACTTTTCCTTAAGCACTAAAAAGTATCTATTTTGTTTACAAAATATTTGCGAACATAACAAGCATACAAATGTATTATATTGTAAGATATCAAAGACTGCACGTAACAAACACCAGGCAGGGCAGAGCAATCAACCCCAAAGCACTGGGTGGAGATGGTAAAATCGTGTTGAAACGACAAGCATTTCACGTCGGAATTTAAAGGAGACAACCAGCGACACAGGTACATCTTTCAACTTCTCATAACACGAGCAGATACAGGAACAAATGGGAAGTACAGAACTCAGGCCACTAGCACGGGCAAAACAGATTGGAAGATTTCATGGGCTCTTATAAAAAACATAGCCTAAGTAATAGCACGGGCAAGACACTCTGGAATTGCCAAGTATACTAGTGCTATTAATGTTTTGGTTAATGCCTCTATTCAATAGGCTAAGATGGAAACAACTGATAAGCGTAACTCCTCCTACTTCTTCCTCCTTGTCGCTGCAAGCAGCGGAGCATGGAGCTGGTACAGTAGTAGGTTCTGGAGAGCTTGACAACACATTCGCTCCTTGAAAAGCACGGAAACAATGTTCAAGCACAGTTTCTCCGGAATCATGCACTAATCATATTCTTGAAGCCGTCTACAGTGTGATTTCTGTGGCGAAGAGTATAACTGGGCACCAACAAAATGACACCTGAACATTTGCTACAAAGGTGCCTAGTATATGAAAAGAAGAGAAAGTACATGTGACCATCAGCAGTATCATGTCTGGACAAAACTCTACGGAGATACCAACAGCCTCCAGCTGACCACTGCTTTCTTTGAACATTTTGAAGTTGATGTCGGAAAGTGTAAGAAGAAGAAGATGTAAGATATGATCGAATATTCTTTGTTGAACTCTTTTATATTTGTCTGTTTCTCTTTGACGCAGAACTAAAAATAAAACAGCCATTTATGTGTATAATTTGAATTTTGAAATTGTATGACAAGATCACCAATATGAAACTGATGACAAGAACCACATATGATGTTAGTAAGATAAGAGGGGGAGGGGGGTGTAAGGGTAAGGGATCCCGTTAGACGCCTATTGAGACATATTGGGAATATGGTGTTACCCCCATATTTTCTTGACCATCGGCACACCAGGGGTGATGGGGTCAGCATCACGCTGGCCGCCTTAACCTTCCCAGAGTTGCTCTGATACCCAATTTTTGAGGCTGGGTCGACCCCGGAGCCGTTTGCGGTCTAAAAAAATCCGACTGTTAATGGTTAAGCGGGGGGTGTGTAAATGTGGTTATAAATTACGCTGATAAAGGCGATCAGCATGTGTCGGGCTTACGGATGGCCGACGGGTGTGGATGTATAGATGTTAACTCACGCGAATGTCATGTAGTCCTATTAAGTCACTTGCAACCACACACAACATAGCAAACATCGGAGTCAGTAAACGTTGAACTCCTAGTAACGTTTTACACTGTTTATTACGACACAGCAAACGTAGACATATGGTAACACAGTACATAAGCACATCATGGAACATCAGCAGTTCAACACATCCGTATACAGCATACACAGTATATAATTAAGCCTATCCCTGGCTTACAAGTAATATAAATATGTTCTCTATGTCCTCTTTCAATCTACAACAGCGTGCACAGCACATGATCAACAAGCCGCAATAATCCTTGGCTAGGAAGTAATATAAATATGTTCTCTATGTCCTCTTTCAATCTACAACAGCGTGCACAGCACATGATCAACAAGCCGCAATAATCCTTGGCTAGGAAGTAACATAAATATGTTCTCTATGTTCTCTTTCAATCTACAACAGCGTGCACAGCACATGATCAACAAGCCGCAATAATCCTTGGCTAGGAAGTAACATAAATATGTTCTCTATGTTCTCTTTCAATCTACAACAGCGTGCACAGCACATGATCAACAAGCCGCAATAATCCTTGGCTAGGAAGTAATATAAATATGTTCTCTATGTCCTCTTTCAATCTACAACAGCGTGCACAGCACATGATCAACAAGCCGCAATAATCCTTGGCTTAGAAGTAATATAAATATGTTCTCTATGTCCTCTTTCAATCTACAACAGCGTGCACAGCACATGATCAACAAGCCGCAATAATCCTTGGCTTGGAGGTAATATAAATATGTCTCTATGTTCTCTTTCAATCTACAACAGCGTGCACAGCACATGATCAACAAGCCGCAATAATCCTTGGCTAGGAAGTAATATAAATATGTTCTCTATGTCCTCTTTCAATCTACAACAGCGTGCACAGCACATGATCAACAAGCCGCAATAATCCTTGGCTAGGAAGTAATATAAATATGTTCTCTATGTTCTCTTTCAATCTACAACAGCGTGCACAGCACATGATCAACAAGCCGCAATAATCCTTGGCTAGGAAGTAATATAAATATGTTCTCTATGTTCTCTTTCAATCTACAATAACGTGCACAGCACATGATAAACAAGCCGCAATAATCCTTGGCTTAGAAGTAATATAATATTCTGGAATTATCACATATTCCTTTTATTCAAAATATATCCTATCCTGGGACACACTGACGAAAATGGTTCAACGTCCATTTCGGAGCTCTGCCCGGATTCAACTCTCACGAAAATATCCCCTGCTCAAAAACAGCTCATCAAAAATTCATCCAGGCGCGAACTCCCTCGCTGAGATGTGAGTAGAGTTCGTCCGCCTTCTACCCCAACCTATCAATAGAATGTTTGACCAGTTTCCTTGTGTTATTTTTTTAAACAAGCTAACAAGCAGGTACAATAGAGCTGTGTTCAAAAATTACTGGGTATACAGCTCCCCACTAAAAAATCATCATCATCACCCAGAGCGTGTTTATAAGCGTGTTTACAAAAAACGGACCTGTGCATACAAGTCTTTTAACGCTTAATTCCCCTTAATAAAACTTGACTTAACATACTACACCGACCCCCGGGGATAAAAATGATATAATCATTTTTTGTTGTTGAAAAAATATATCAAACAAAAAATTTGAGGTCGATAGAATACTAATATCTACACATAAGGATACACTATGTTAAGTCATGTTAACAAAAATGAACAAAAGAGGGATAGAAGTAAGTGTAAAGTAAAAAGAGCAGGTGAAGTACAAGAAAAATAAGCAGTAATGAAAGAAAGCAATGCAATAAGAATAAAGAAAACAATGATATCTCATCGTAAACAATTACATTAAACAATGCATTGTATAAATGAAACCCATATAATTATCAAAATTACCAATAACTTTATACATAGCTATTCCTGACGCACAATCAAGCGCTGGTAATGAAAAAAATTACATCACAACCTCAGAAAAATATTTTCTCAATGTACTAATATCGCTACACATAGTTACCCCTAGCGCACAATCAAGCGCCGGGCAAAGAAAAAACATTATAATGTCAGAAAAAAATACCCTCTTCTCTTGTCTTCATTTTCTTCAAAAAGTACAATACCGATATGTATCGCAATGATCAGTTACGTAAAATAGTAGCATCATTACAATTGTCCTACTTTCAACATTACAAAACATAGTAGTATACGAACAATATAGTAAGGCAATGGTGCATAAAGATGAACCAACATATTATCATAGAGAAGTTTTACCATATTATAATATATTACTCTCTAACATACTGTAATAATACTATCTACTGTCCTAAAGAAGTTACACATCAAGGACAAATTCAGTAATCTTGGAATATCCTGTGAGCACGAAGGTACAAACACATCTAGTGTGGAGTCAAACTGCCGAATGATTTCATAGGAACAGCAAATCTTGCGATAACTACCATTGGTAAACAGCTCCAACAATCAATATAGCAGCTCTGACTCTCATGGAAAAGCATTTGCTGTGAAAAAACACAAATGAAAATCTTTGTTTGGTAAAGGTAAGATTTTATGATGGGTAACAATTAATTTTAATTTAACAAATGTGGCCGTGTAAACTTCCGGCCCCTGTATGGCGATAATCAAATCTTCCTCCGTTACACAAAAAAGGGTAACAGAGAAAGTAGCACAGTCTAAACTGGAATCATTAATTGTATAGGGCGATATAAGTGTTCGAGAAACATAGCAGTGTGCAATGATGTATGGAAAAGTCGTAAGTATACACATGATACCTATGTCAAAAGGCAAATCTAGAAGATGGTAATGATGACTAAGAGTGTCATGATGGCTGAAAATATGAGATTTTGCGCAAGACAACGGAAATGCAGTAGACAAAGACGTACATCTTAAAGGCTGCACTGAAGTCATAGCCTGTGTACGGGGCAAATAAAAAAACCAAGAAATATACCATAAAGGTGTAAAAGCAGATAGTAGTAAACTTGGACCTACGTCGAAGTTTAAAAGGAGTGCAGTGAGTGCGACAAAAAGTCGTAAAAGACGAAAATACCGAGCTAACCGGTCCAGCAAGAAAGCTAAAGAAACCCATAAGGTACAGATATGTACTAACAATTAAGTTCGTACATGTAGCAAAGAAAACGCTAGTCATTGCAGCAAAGAAGTTGCAATTAACGTGACTGGATGTAGATTCAGTCGTAGCTATAAAATTAGTGTGTGTATCATATAAAACAGAAAGATCCTCTTCTATTATAGTAGTTAAAGAAGAATCAGAGTTAGAGCAACGACGTACTGAGGTATGTCGCACTGGGCTAAAAGAAGCACCAAAATTAGCATGTTGAACAATTGTATCATCCATACTGCAAGATTTTTCCCAAATTAGCAGAATGTATCACGTTAGCAGAATGTACTTGGTGATAAGATTTTGGAATAATGGCGGCAGTAAGATTATGTTGCCGTTCCCAAGCAGCAATTTGTACTGGCGTACGTATCTTTATACCAAGTATCTGTCCGACAGTAAGGTTGGCGATAGGTGCTCTGAGCATACATGCGTGTATGTAACCAGTGAAAAATGGTGTGGCAATGTGGACTATGGCAGTCGGAAAACAACTGTCCCACTGAGTGTCACACATTTCACCATTTTACCTGTTGCGCAAGATGGATGGACTAGAGACTGTCTAATCCCAACAGTAGTGCATCCAGAATCAAAGAGAAGTGAGACTGGATTATTATTCACAAATCCTTTATGTAGGGTAAGAGATCCTCTTCCATCGTGTGCAGACAAGGCAGGAAGAGTAGTCGGAAGAGAATGACCGCAACTCAAGGTAGTTCTAGCTGTAGGTTGGAACAAAGTTGTGCACACCGGGCACTGAGATTCTCTCTCGAAATCGAAAGCAGAGCAAGCAGTAGCATTAGAGACACTATTATCTTTGTTACCTTGATCATTAATAAACTGAGACTCATGTTGAGCAGAGTTAGCATGGCGATGCGATCTATTATTATTTGGAGATCTACTGTCATATCGCAATCTATCGCGACTATTATCTCTATTGGAACCATTGCTATTTCCTCTATTGAAACTATTGTTCTGATTTGAACCCCAGTTAGCATTGTCGCGATTACTATTTCCCCTTTGATCAAAATATCTATTTGATGGGTTTTGCTGTCTCTGAGAACAATTATTGTAGGGTTGATAATTTCTATTGTAGTTACCCCTTCCAAAACTTCCATAATTGTTGGAACTAAAATATTGAGGACCGTTAAATTGTCTCCAGTTTCTTGAAGAAGGAGAATCGTTACGTGATGGACCCCTTTGGTTCTGTCCAAAATTACGATTATCTCTCCTACCAAAATTGCGATCAGCACTTTGAGGTCTACGGCGCAAATTAGGACCATATGGTATTGCTAAAGCCACGGGTAAACCTTCTTTGACTTGAGAATTGCTAACAGTCACATTTGGATGTGCCGTGACATATTGGCGACAGTATTGTTCCATATCTTTTAAGTTTGTAGGCTTTTGCTCATGTAGAAAGGAAAGGAAAGATTCATTAACAGACGACATGACTTTGTCATGAAGCAATAAGTCCATAAGGGCTTCATACGTGTGTTCAGTTTTAGAAAGTTCAATCCAACGTGCAAACGTTAGACGTATATTTGCTATGAACTCTGAAAAATCTACCCAAATCTCCGGTAACAGAGTCTTAAAGCGCAGACGATAACCGTCTTCGTCAAGTTGGTATTTCTTCAATAATTTAACCCTGGCAGTATCGTAGTTATTTTTGTCAGGCCCCTCCAATCTCATTACAACATTCATTGCATCACCCGTAAGTAGTTCCACAAGTCGTGCACAATATTCCGACTTGTCTATCTTCTGAGATTCACATGTAAATTCAAATCTATTCAGGTAAAATAAAATATCGTCGGAGGTAGGTTTAAATGGAGGCAACCACCTTGCCAATAACTTGCGATGAATTCACGCTGGACGAGATCAAACAAGCCGTTAAAAGATTTAAAAATTTTAAAGCTGCTGGAGTTGATGAAATTTCAGGGGAAATGATTAAAGTAGTTAATGACAACAACCTCTTGAGAATTTTAGATATTATAAATGAAGTATGGAGAGAAGAACAACCACCACAACAATGGAAAGACAGTATTATTGTAAAGTTACCGAAGAAAGGTGATCTATCAGACTGTAATAACTGGCGTGGTATATCTCTACTATCAGTACCTGGAAAATTATTATGTTGCATGATGTTAGAAAGACTTAAATTGCATGCTGACGAAAAGATCAGAGAAGAACAAGCGGGTTTCAGGCCGAAACGATCATGTATTGATCAAATATTCACACTAAGAACAATTATAGAAGAATCAGTGGAAATGCAATCGCCACTTATTATCACCTTCGTCGATTTTCAAAAAGCCTTTGATAGTCTACACCGCCCATCATTGTGGAAGATACTTACAATCTATGGTTTTCCAACAAAATATGTGAATATAATCAAAGCGCTATATGACAATGCAAAATGTTGTGTTAGAACAAATAAAGGGAATACAGAATGGTTTACAGTAGAAACAGGGGTGAAACAAGGCTGTATTATGTCACCACTACTTTTTGGAATAGCTATTGATTGGGTTATGAGAAACTATACCCACAATGAACAATTAGGTATAAAATGGACAAATGGAAAATTCCTGGGGGACCTGGATTTCGCAGATGATTTAGCATTCTTAAGTTCAACACCCAGACAATCCCAAGAAGCAGTAAATAATTTGTGTCATCTCTCGGTTAAAATAGGTCTCCAAATAAATGCCTCTAAAACTAAAGCTATGAACTTTTCTAATGAGACCTTTGATATCATCTTGAACGGGGAAAAACTACAGAAAGTTGATAGTTTCAATTATTTAGGCAGTAAAATGACTCAGGATGGTGACACAACAACAGAAATCCATACTAGAATTACTTTGGCAGCTAGCGCCTTCAATAGATTATCTAACATTTGGAAATTACGATCATTGAATATACATACCAAGCTTCGTCTGTTTAATTCAAATGTTATCTCAGTGTTAACATACGGCTGTGAGAGTTGGAAAATAACAAAATCATTGGAGAACAAGCTGAATACATTCGAGAACAAATGTCTTAGAAAACTCATGAACATCAGTTGGAAAGAATTCAAGACTAATCGACAATAAGAGAAGACTCTAGGCAGAAATATATCTCCGACTATATAAGGAAAAGACGATGGTCATATATCGGTCATGTCCTACGAATGCAAAAAAACAGAATACCACTACAGGCGCTCGCTTGGGTTCCTGAGGGTAAGAGGAAAAAAGGAAGACCAAAAGAAACACTCAGAAGAACAATAATAAGAGAAGGAAGAACGTTGGGCCTAAATAATGTGCAAGAGCTAAGAGGAGTGGCGTCACAACGAACAACCTGGAGAGCACTGGTTTCTGCCCTATGCGCCGTGTTTGGTGCTTAAAGAATTTATTATTATTATTATTAATCTGAGTTTTTGGGAATTATTATTTGTTTAATGAGAAGTAGTTTGAGTGTCTGTCGCACTCTGTGTATTAATCACATTCACTACCTTCATTTTCTCCAGCTCCATAGCTAACAACTTCTGCTTGTAGAGTCTTTGGTTTTCTTCAGCTTGCATCTGAAGCTTTCTCTCCTCTATTTGCACTTGCTGTTGAATTTTTCTCTCTTCAGCTTCTAATTTTTGTTTTTCGGCCTCCATTTGCATTTGATGTTGCATTTTTCTCTCTTCAGCTTCTAAGTTTATTTTTTTAGCTTCCATTTTCTGTTTTTCCATTTCCATTTGAAATTTGCTCTCTTCTGCCCGCATCTGCAATATCCTATCTTCAGCTTCCATTTTCTGTTTCTCAACCTCTAATTTCTGTTTCTTTTCTTCCGACTTCTGCGCCTTGGCATATTCGGCAAGTGCGAATTCTCTTACAAGATTCATCAGTATGAAGCACAAATCCCACTCACGAACAAATTAATTAATTAACTAAGGAACAGAGAAAAAATATAACGACAACAACACTGAGACGTTTCGTCACACCTAAGCAAAGATATTACAGATTACCAGACACAGTGGACTGAAATACGTCAGCAAAAAGTTCGCTGGAAATTTCCACTGCGGGAAATCCACAAGAATGTCCCTAAAGAACGCTTTCGTAGGCCCTCGGTGAAGTGGGATATATCCTACCGAAAGTCTCCACCCAACCAAACCCGCTGAAATATAAAACATATAACATAAAAAAACAAGGATCTAATAGCGTAAGTACTGAGGAAGGCTCAATCAGACACACAGTGGCACAGTTTACAAAACAAACAACCACTTATCTTCAAAAGGAAAAATCCGTACCTCCGTAACAGCAACACTGATGTACATAAAGTATCACACAGTCCGAACAAAGAAAAATCCACCGTTGAAAGTACTGGAACTCGTCACTCTCTGGTTCTTGATACTGTACGACATCTAATGGGAACTTGTACATGGAACAAGAACTGGAATCTTTGCCAACCTAGACTGGACATGTTGAACTTGTATAGTACTCCTTATTCAGTTGATAAGATACCCCGAAACATTGGAAAACACCACTGTTAACAGTAAGTGGTATCAGGAGGCAAATGTTAATGTAATTTCCGCTGTTAACATAGGAGTCGGGGAACGTTGGAATCTTGTAGAACAACTTGTGCATCACTTCATAATAGCCCCATATCACTGGCGACCACTGTTAATGGTTAAGTGGGGGGTGTGTAAATGTGGTTATAAATTACGCCGATAAATGCGATCAGCATGTTTCGGGCTTACGGATGGCCGACGGGTGTAGATGTATAGATGTTAACTCACGCGAATGTCAATGTAGTCCTATTAAGTCACTTGCAACCACACACACCATAGCAAACATCGGAGTCAGTAAACGTTGAACTCCTAGTAACGTTTTACACTGTTTATTACGACACAGCAAACGTAGATATAAGGTAACTGATAAGGGTGGATTTATTCTGACTACTGGCCACTACGATGATAAGGCCATACTTCTGGTCACTACGGACGTTATAGGTATCAGTCCGAAGTCGTTGCTAGTTAGCAGCCCAGTAGAGTACCACCCCTATAGACACCAGGGATATAATAGGTTGCAGTGTGAGGTGTCTTGTCTGGTCTGTTGTTGGTTGCTGTGAGTGTGGGTGATGTGGTTCACAAGTTCACAACATATGTAGCATGACATGGAAAGTCATATAAAGGTGCAACTGCTATTGACGTTTCCAATGTTTATTATCTGACGCCACAAGACAGGTAACTGTACATCCATTTCACAATAAACCATAGTCATGACAGTACGAAAATCAGCATAAGTTATGTTCATCAATGCAACTGGCATATACTCAAATAATGATATGGCGCCAAGGGATTATACTGTTGGCTCCAATATTACAAAAGTGCATCAATACTCCTCTCACTGATCAGATGTGCTAAATGAGTCTAATCATAAGTCGCACGAGGATGGTGTTCCAGGAGTATAGATCAAGCTGACCTTACAGGCATTCCTAAGTCTAACCTCGACGTAGGTGCAATCGCTGACATAGCGACCTTCATAGAACATAGAACTGTCCTTCGGGCTAAGTATGACCCGTGTACATATTAATCTCAGGTATGAAAATACCTGGGGCGTGACTTCTAGTAGAAGAACCTCTATTTCTGTAATTCGTAAGTGAGCAGAGATCGACCATTGTCAAACATAAAGTTAGATTACAGATTTGAAACGTAAATGAGGTATTACCTTGTTTCGAAATCAACACCACAAAAACACACGCCTCCAGGCGTTTTGAATAATCAAGGGAAGGACCTTGTAAGCTAAACTAACTCACAATAGGGCTCCTAATTCCCTATCAAGAATCACAGAGACGCAAGAAGCGTTCTCTCTGCTTCACAACTTTCCATCGACTCCCAGACAGGAAAGCTTCCCAGACACACCTAACGTCCGGACATGCGCAGAACGCATACACCTGAGCAAGAATCAAACGAGACGATGTAGGGAACATTCCAGATAAAGATTTGTAATAAATCGCGCTTTATATGGACAAGAATAAAGAAATCAACACTGGTTTCAGTCATTCCAAGAAACAGTTGACCGATACTACCATAAAAGGAAAATGATCACACATCGTTCAAAAAAATGGACCGACGTGTCCCGTCACAAGAGAAGGTAACCATCATTGAAAAATGGTAATCACAGTCAAACTAGGGTTGTCTAGCTTTGACCGAAAAAATTAAAGTGTACAATTCAGACAAGCTAATTATACAATGTCTTTAGAAAAATGATTATACAATGTCTTTAGAAAAAATTATGTGCGTAACAGATTACTGCATCCCCCGGGAAAAAAAATGAAACATTTTTTAAAAAAATCCTAGAGCCAGAAAAAACAGGCTCCTAACGCACGTATGATGCGCGGATATAATGCCTAATATGAGGCTAGCTCGACGCATGGAGCGAAACTGAGATTATATCTCAGATCCTTAGAGAAAATATTTCCCTAAGTGTACACGTATATTCCAGGGAGGTGCCACCAACATACGCCACAGTGATGGCAACATCATAATGCAAGCCAAATCATACTCATACAAATCTATGAAATTAAATATATTATCATAGTATTACACAATGAAGTGTTGTGCAAACAGCGGTGTCATATACTAATATACCGCACTATAGAATTACACATATTCAAACAAAAAGTACATTATACAATGCATTATTAATCAATACTAATAAATCAGCTGTTCCTCGTAGACATGGATATAATCGTTACTAGAAGATGTGGACATAATCCGCTCCAAATTAGGATAGGACTTGATATACTTCATGGTTCCACAATGTACATAATCTCGCAGACGTCAATGATGTGCTGCGAAAATATCAATAACACAAATCTTTAAGACAAATGTTAAATCTCTTAATACAGTCATCAAAATACAATATATAAATGTGGCCATGTGAGCTTTTGGCCCATATATTGCTAACTAAGCCTTCTTCCGTTATGATCAAATCGGTAACAGAAAAAAGGAAATTATATGGTACAATGTTATAAATTCCCAAAAAGTGAGAAAATATGTGCTGATATGTCATTATAGTAGTGGACTGTATATCAGGAAATATATATGACAGAAGAATTAAGTGGAATCGTGTGGGCATCTGGACAGAATGTCTGCCATCACATTATCCGAACCACGGATAGCTCGCACCGTGAAATGAAAGGGTTGAAGAGCTATGGCATATCGAGTGGACCTCGAGCTCTTCAAGTTTTTGCTCTGAATAGCAGTAAGAGCTTTCTGGTCGGTTTCCACAATGAAATGTGCGCCTAGAAGGAATCTTTGCAACTTGAGAATTGACCAAACCATAGCCAATAATTCACGGTCTAAAACCGAGTAATTCCTTTCTGCAGCATTTAATTTCCTAGAGATATACATCACCGGATGCAGAGTATCAGAATACTCCTGCATAAGTGCTGCCCCAATTCCATTAGACGAGGCGTCACTTCGAAGAACAAAAGTCTTCTCAATAGTAGGTAACCTAAGGATAGGTGGAGATGAAAATAGAGTTTTAATCTGGTCCAATGAGGATTGACATTCTTGAGACCAGCGGATCAGATTAGGCGATCCTTTCTTCAGTAAAGTAGAAAGCGGTGCCATAATGGAGGACAGATTCGGAATGAATCGTCCGTAAAATTGTATCAAACCTAAGAGACTACGCACTTGTTTTTTCGTCTTAGGGACAGAAATGTTAAGTATTTTTGAAACATTGTGGTCCTCTGTCTTTAAAAGACCATGACCAACACGATGACCCAGGAAAGAAATCTCACTAAATCCTATAAAGGCTTTAGAGGGTTTTGCAGTCAAGTTATACTCGCGAAGAGTAGACAGCAATTCGTATAAACCCAAATAGTGATCTTCCCAGGAATCACTGAACAGACAGATATCGTCTAAGTATGCTATGACATCTGTACGATATGCGAGAATTCGACGCATCATGCGTACGAATGTAGCAGGGGCGTTCATAAGACCGAAAGGCATGAAATTCCATTGGAATAAACCCCTAGGTGTAGAAAAAGCAGTAAAAGGTTTGGCTCGTTCAGTTAAAGGAACTTGCCAATAACCTTTCGATAAGTCGAGTTTGGTAAAGAATTTAGAATTAGAAAGTTTGTTTAGTAGCTCTTCCAATGAAGGCATAGGTTCAGCATCGAACTTCGTAACTTGGTTCAATTTGCGATAATCCACGCAAATGCGAATGTTATTATCCTTCTTTCGAACAATAACCATAGACGAAGAGTATGCTGAAGTGGATGGTTCAATGATTTCCAATCGTATCATTTCATCCAATTCTTTTTCGACTTGTGACTGAAAATGGATAGGTATCGGATAGGGTCTGACTCTGATAGGATTATGGTCAGTTAGTATTATGTCATGTTCAATGACATGTGTGTGTCCCGGGATGTCGGTAAGGACATCCTGAAATGTTTGTAACATCGAAGAAACTTGTCGATGTTCCTCAGCGGAAAGATTAGGAGAAACGGAAACGTTTTTCCAAGATTCCGTTGAATGAAGTGGGATCACAGGAAGTGGAAGATTGACATCAGAAAAAGTAGTTTCCTCATCCTGTATAACTGACAGGGATGAGTAATGACCATGAGGTACTGGAGAATTGTCCGTTGCCTGGAAAATAGGCTGCAAATAGTCAGGTCTTTCATGAAATTCCGTGAGCATATTTATGTGGAAAGTTTTATGCTTTCCATCAATATCGACAACATAGTCGACATCGGAAATTTTAGAGACTATTGCATACGGACCTTTCCATGCAATAAGAAGTCTGTTCTCCCTTGACGGAAGAAGAACGAGTGCTTTGTCACCTGGACAAAGTTGTCGTAGACATCTATTTTTATTTGCAAACTGCCTTGCCTTTTCTTTAGCAAATTCGGATGAAGAAGTTGCTAGTTTGCATGCCTCGATGATCTTTTGCCTAAGAGCAATGACATACTCGTAAGAAGATTGAGTCTCATCGCTAATATTATCGGCAGTGATAAGATCGTGGAGTAAAGACATAGGGCCGCGCGGTTGCGCGCCAAAGACAAGTTCAAAAGGAGAAAACCCTGTGTGTTCATTGGGGACCTCTCTATAAGCAAAGAGAGCCGCGGGTAAAACCCTGTCCCAATCCTGAAGATGATCCTCAGTTATCTTCCCAAGTAAAGTCTTTAGTTTCCTATTCAAACGCTCAACTAACCCATTAGACATTGGGTGATAGATACTGCTGAGAGACCTTTTAATATGTAGCATAGACATTACCTGTGACATAGTGTCGGATATAAGTTGAGTGCCATGGTCTGACAATATTTCTCCGGGGAATCCCAAGCGAGAAAATATTAGCCAAAGAGCGTCTGCGATATCGGCAGTGGAGATGCTCTTGAGAGGTATAGCCTCTGGCCAACGTGTGCACATATCGACACATGTAAGGATAAATTGATGTCCTCTGGCCGACTTGATCCTAAAAGGACCGATAATATCTATTGCCATTTTCTGAAAAGGGCGAATAGGAATGTCAGCAGCCTGGATAGGCGCAGCATGTCGTGGTCCTTTCGATTTGACCTCCTGACACACTTTGCAAGAACGACAGTAAATTCGTATGTCCTTGCTCACAAATGGCCAAAAGAAAGCCGCAAGAACCCTCGACTTTGTACGGGAAAAACCCATATGTCCAGCACATTGCGAGTCATGAGCATGTTGCAATATTTGCAATCTCATACTCTTAGGCACAAGAATTTGAGAATGAGTGGACGTAGTCGAGTCTTGTACCATACGCACAAGTACGCCGTTCTTCATAGAAATCCAAGACTTTCTATTAGTATTCTGATTTGGATCACCTTTTTTTGCTAGAATGAAGAATTTTTGTAAAGAAGGATCTTCTTCTTGCAATTTTATAAATGAGTCACGTGAAATAATCAAGTGACTATTTTGGCTATCTACTTCATTATTATCAGTTAATGAAGTTTGAGGTGGATCCAGAGCATGTGCTCTTGTGACCACCGCATTGGTAGCTTCAATGTTTTGCTCCTCCCAAACAGCAATCTGCTGTGGGGTACATTCCCTAACTCCGTGAATACGACCAATAATAAGGTCCGCAATAGGGTTTGGAAGGAGACACGCGTGGACATCTCCCGTAAAGAAGGGAGTAGAAATATGTATTATGGCAGTAGGATACTTTTCCAAAGTGCCACCAAATGTTACACATTTGATGACCTTTCCTGTAGCACAGGATGGATTTACAAGAGATTGCCTAACACCAATAGTAGTACATCCAGAATCAAATAGAACTGAGACTGGATTACTATTTACAAGACCCTTATGTAGTATAAGAGAACCTCTCCCGTCATGCGCAACAGCAGCAGGAAGAGCGGGAAGAGGATGACCACAGCTTAAAGTAGTTACGGTAGTCGGTTCGAACAAAGTACTGCATTGGGGACATTTAGTTGCCCTACTAAAGTCAAAGGCAGAACATGTGATAGCACTAGAGTTTTTATCATCATCACCTTGTTTACATGCTCCCTGAGACTCCTGCTGTACAGAGTTTGCCTGTTGATATCTCTTTCTTTTATGTTGCGATCTACCGCGACCATTATTGCCTCTGCAATTATCATTAAACTCCCTACTGTAATTGTTATCCTGGTTTGAATTCCAGTTTCCATAACTGTCATTACCATTTCTATACTGTTGAGAACCTCTATTATATTGGTTTTGAGGTCTCCGCGAAAAATAGTTTCCTCTATACTGACTACCTTTGCGAAAATGTCTAAAATTATTGGGAGTAGTATACCGTGGAGTATCAGCTTGTCTCCAGTTCTGCGAAGAAGAATCACCCTGAAATTGATTGCTATGATTCTGAGCATAATTACGGTTACTCTTCTTATTAAAATTTTGTTGGCTACCCTGAAATTTACGCATGAAATTTGGGCCATAAGGTGCTGCCGAAGCAACTGGCAGACCTTCTTTTACTTTAGAGTTGCTAATGGTTACGTGAGGATGCGCAGTGACATACTGGCAACAGTATTCTTCCATTTCTTTTATGTTTTTAGGCTTACGCTCATGAAGAAAAGAAAGAAAAGATTCATTGACAGAAGACATAACCTTGTCTCTAAGTAGTAAGTCCATAAGTGCTTCATATGTATGTTCTGTCTTAGACAGCTCAACCCATCGTGAAAAAGTAAGACGTATCTTTGAAATGAATTCAGAGAATTCAACTCCAGTATCTGGCAACATATTTTTAAATTGAAGACGATAGCCGTCTTCGTTAAGTTGGTACTTCTTTAACAAGACTGCTCTGATAACCTCATAATTGTTCTTGTCAGGCTCATCTACCATACTTAACATACTCAAAGTATCACCTCTAAGTAAATTGGACAACTGATAAACATACAGTGATTTATCTATGTTATGTGTTTTACATGCACGTTCGAATCTATCCAGATAAAACGTTATATCGTCACTGGAAGCATTGAATACAGGTAGTTTAATCTTAGGGCAACAAAGGTTTTCTTTGAATTATTTCACCTTCATTTGCATTGGCGTCTTATTAGGGCAACGGCAAACAATCCAATTTGCATCAATTGAGAAGAGTTGTTTCCGTAATCGAAGTGACTGGCAAACGAGTGATCAGCCCGTTGGTGAAGCATTGAATACAGGTAGCTTAATCTTAAAAGTACTTGCATTGAACTTATCTGACACCTTATTTGCATCATTAGCATTACCAGTGTTCAACAATTTCAACTTTTCTAACTCCAAAGCTAAGAGTTTTTCTTCATGCTCCATTTTCGCTTTTCTCTCATCAGCCTCTCTTTGTAACTTTTTCTCTTCAGCCTCTCTTTGTAACTTTTCTCTTCAGCATCAGCCTCTATCTGTAGTCTTTTATTTTCAGCCTCTTTTTCAAGTCTTTTATTTTCAGCCTCTTTTTCAAGTCTTTTATTTTCAGCCTCTTTGTCCAATCTTCTCTCCTCAGCTTCAGCTTCTCTTTTCTGTTTTTCCATTTCCATTTGGAACCTCCTTTCATCCACTTGCATCTGCAATTTCTTTTGTTCAGCTTCCATTTCCATTTTTTTCTCTTCCACCTTTAATGCTTTATCATATTGAGTAGTCGCATATTCTTCCAATTTATCACCAGTCTTACCAAGGGATTTCCCTTGCTCAATAAAGTACTCAAGTGTAGACATGATGTCTAATATTATGAGTCCAAAACCTGAAATAATTAATTATCTTATTTCAACCTTAATAGTAACAAGACTTAAATAAAGTACTTGTATAATCACAATGTTTATCCCAATCTCTGTGGGAAACAAGTCTTTGACAAAGAACTTGTATTATCAAATGTATAATAATATCACCAGTCACTTCTTAATCATCAGGGCACTACACAAATTAGTGCATAACCATATATCCATCAGTTATTTATCATAACTGCACTACACAATAGTGCATAAGCAAAAACCACCAGTTAGTTATGATAAGTGCACTATACAAACAATAGTGCATGAGCAAATATGTAACAATAGTGAAAGTTAATTACGCAAGAACTATGTAAACAATAACAAAGATCGAAGACAATGTAAACAATAACAAAGATCAAAGACAATGTAAACAATAACAAAGATCAAAGACAATGTAAACAATAACAAAGATCAAAGACAATACGAAAACATTCGCAAAAGTCAACTAAATAAACAGCGAAAACTAAAAGAAAATATCACAAAGAATGTGATGACAAATGCGAAAAATGTAAACAAACAAATGACGTCACAATGTATAAACAAAAATGGTGTAAAGAACTGAATAATAGAAAAGAGGAGACCTACAAATACAAACAAATCAAAATAAAACTAAAGAATGCGAAAAAATAAAGAAAACAAAACTGCACATATCGTCACAACTAACAAAAATAGCAATAAATATTGCTAACAATTTCCAATTAAGAAAATTGCTCCTACCAGAACGCTATCACAAGACCTCTATGACGTGGTATCTCTTATGATAGTCACCTACCCAACCAGCCCGCTGAAATATAAACATATAAATATAACAAATAACATATAACATATAACATGTAACATGTAACAAAAAGTGTGTGAAAGTATAGAAGGCTCAGTTAGAACATAAGGGCACAGTTCACAAACAAAACAGGCCACTTAACTTCTATATGTCCAAACGTCAGCACGGTGCAGAACAGATTGCGATCAGCATTCTGAGGATAAATGATCCAACGTTGATCGACAACTGCTCCCATAAATAGCCATGACGCAGGAAATGAGCTTCTGATATTGAAGATGTTGTTTCGGCACTTGTCCTTCTTCCTTACAATGCTCGGCACTTGACCCTCTAACTGCAGTATGAGTAAATCGCTTCAATCGGCACTTGACCTTCTAAAAGCTATGAAATCGATAAACTGTCGGGCAGCGCCGGGTACTTTCACAATATAGCGGACATGCTATACGTCATTGTAGATGTTGTATCTTGCTAGGAAGTATCGTTCACGAACTTGCATCTTGTAGAATGAATGGGTTTGTTGACCCCCGTGAGTGCTGGTAACAGACGAACCAGTTATTGGCCACCACAATGATAAGGGTGGATTTAGGCTGACTACTGGCCACTACGATGATAAGGCCATACTTCTGGCCACTACGGACGTTATAGGTATCAGTCCGAAGTCGTTGCCAGTTAGCAGCCCAGTAGAGTACCACCCCTATAGACACCAGGGATATAATAGGTTGCAGTGTGAGGTGTCTTGTCTGGTCTGTTGTTGGTTGCTGTGAGTGTGGGTGATGTGGTTCACAAGTTCACAACATATGTAGCATGACATGGAAAGTCATATGAAGGTGCAACTGCTATTGGCGTTTCCAATGTTTATTATCTGACGCCACAAGACAGGTAACTGTACATCCATTTCACAATAAACCATAGTCATGACAGTACGAAAATCAGCATAAGTTATGTTCATCAATGCAACTGGCATATACTCAAATAATGATATGGCGCCAAGGGATTATACTGTTGGCTCCAATATTACAAAAGTGCATCAATACTCCTCTCACTGATCAGATGTGCTAAATGAGTCTAATCATAAGTCGCACAAGGATGGTGTTCCAGGAGTATAGGTCAAGCTGACCTTACAGGCATTCCTAAGTCTAACCTCGACGTAGGTGCAATCGCTGACATAGCAACGTTCATAGAACATAGAACTGTCCTTCGGGCTAAGTATGACCCGTGTACATATTAAGGTAGTAGTATACCTTGATAGGGTAAAAAACTCAAATTTTCCTTTCAGAATCAAACAACCATGGGTATAGTGTTAGTATGGACTTAAAATGTTTGTCCACATAAAGACCTCATTAATTATGCAAATTAGCTATCCAATATGGCTGCCGTAGTGATTAAATTATACATCCATATTTATAAAACATCATAACTATGTTATTTGTACAAGGATCTGGCTGAAACGTGGCAAATTTAATCATTATATATAGCGTGAGGTCATGAACTAAAATGACAGAGATTGACGAAAAGGTTAATTTTTAATGAATTTTCAAAATTTATATTTCTGGAATGTTTTATATTTGTGCCTCATTATATATGCATGATAGTCATAAAACTAAAACTTTGAATTCAATTGTATCCATTTTAGGTCAGAATCTGTAAGATTATATGATAACCAACTGTGTTAATTTTCATGTCAATTGAATGTACAGATCCAGAGATATCTTGTTTCAAAGATCACCAATTATGCTAAAAAGACAATTCCGAGAAAACAAAGAAAAACAGAAAAAGAACTCACAAAATGAAGTTTAATGAGCTCCTGTTGAATAAAAGTCTCCTTCTACTGCAGCTGCAGTGTCTATGAATCCCCTTTTCAGTGCTCTCAGGGTCTTTCCATTGCAATGTCCTTACTTGCTGAATAGATCATGTGCAGCGTTCTCCTGTATGCTTTCTTTGCCAAGGGTTGACTTGTGTTCATGAATATCGAAAAATTCTGCAATGCACTGTGGCCTTTCCCAATAGAACGCACAAATGCCACCATTCGCACATTTACTTCTTTGTTTGTGAGTAGCTGACGATGAAACATCAGAAGTATTGAAATTGGCATTCCATTCGCCACAGTTTGTGCACTTGATACTGATTTCATGACAAAAGCCATTCCGAGTCTCTTCGACGATCTCACAGGTCAGTGAGTACTGATAACATTTGTCACATCTAAAGTTAGCGCATAAAAACTCAAACAGTAGTTTTACATCCATAAAAATAAACCCATTTCCTCTGTTGTCATTTTTAGCTTGTCCTTCACTTTCTTGGACCTTTATGACCTTTATTTTCTTTGCTGAGGAGTACAGAGGCTTTATAGCGTCACTATCGACAATAGGTGTCTCATTTTCAGGCAACAGTTTGGTGGTGTACACGCCTCCCAGTCTTTGTCTTATTTCCCATTGTGAACAAAAGAAGCTCTGCTAACTACTATTATACAGAATCAGTACAAAACCAGCAATAAATAGAGTTGATGTTGGTGAAAATGCACAATGCATGTAACAAATGTTGCAATTTACGATCAAAGCTTTCTAGACACACACTTTTGAAAAATTTATAAGAAATCATTGAGTGATTCCCCGCTAAAAAATTATAAATATCTTTTTCCTGTTGCCTCAGTATAATTATAATTTCGCAGTTTTACAATTACGCACCTTCATGTTGGGTCATTATTCACATGGTAACCAACTATAAACATTGGTTGCTATGCAAACCACTCAAGGGGGTGTGTGTAGAAAAACACTGATTCCTATCAAACCAGAGTATCTCTAAGCTTCTATGAATTATTTTTAGTTCAAGAACATGTTGACGATGATTTAAAGCATGAAAATGAAAATTGTTGGATTTTTATTTTTTTTAATTTTTCTGGGTATACTTCTACCTTAATCTCAGGTATGAAGATACCTGGGGCGTGACTTCAAGTAGAAGAACCTCTATTTCTGTAATTCGTAAGTGAGCAGAGATCGACCATTGTCAAACATAAAGTTAGATTACAGATTTGAAACGTAAATGAGGTATTACCTTGTTTCGAAATCAACACCACAAAAACACACGCGTCCAGACGTTTTGAATTATCAAGGGAAGGACCTAGTAAGCTAAACTAACTCACAATAGGGCTCCTAATTCCCTATCAAGAATCACAGAGACGCAAGAAGCGTTCTCTCTGCTTAACAACTTTCCATCGACTCCCAGACAGGAAAGCTTCCCAGACACGCCTAACGTCCGGACATGCGCAGAACGCATACACCTGAGCAAGAATCAAACGAGACGATGTAGGAAACATTCCAGATAAAGATTTGTAATAAATCGCGCCTTATATGGTCAGGAATAAAGACCTCAACACTGGTTTTAGTCATTACAAGAAACAGTTGACCGATACTACCATAAAAGGAGAATGATCATACATCGTTCAAAAAATGGACCGACGTGTCCCGTCACAAGAGAAGGTAACCATCATTGAAAAATGGTAATCACAGTCAAACTAGGGTTATCTAGCTTTGACCGAAAAAAAATTAAAGTGTACAATTCAGACAAGCTAATTATACAATGTCTTTAGAAAAATTATTATACAATGTCTTTAGAAAAAATTCTGTGCGTAACAGTAACACAGTATATAAGCACATCATGGAACATCAGCAGTTCAACACATCCGTATACAGCATACACAGTATATAATTAAGCCTATCCCTGGCTTACAAGTAATATAAATATGTTCTCTATGTTCTCTTTCAATCTAAAATAACGTGCACAGCACATGATAAACAAACCGCAATAATCCTTGGCTTGGAAGTAATATAAATGTGTTCTCTTTCAATCTACAATAACGTGCACAGCACATGATAAACAAGCCGCAATAATCCTTGGCTTAGAAGTAATATAATATTCTAGAATTATCACATATTCCTTTTATTCAAAATATATCCTATCCTGGGACACACTGACGAAAATGGTCTAACATCCATTTCGGAGCTCTGCCCGGATTCAACTCTCACGAAAAAATCATCATCATCACCCAGAGCGTGTTTATAAGCGTGTTTACAAAAAACGGACCTGTGCATATAAGTCTTTTAACGCTTAACCCC